>PVHX01002550.1:0-97500 GCA_004024805.1 Geosciurus inauris
ACAGCATACATTTTATGGTATGATTTTTTTCATTACAGCAATGCTTTAAGTGAGAAGAAATGTATTGGAGTTGTATTCAGCTTTTGGTGAGATTTCTAAGAACAAGTCAGAGTCCCGGTGACATCCTTACTGACAATCTGTAAAGAAGTGACTGTCCATCCTGCTGGTGCTCAGCCAATCCCAAGTCACCATTATCAAGGTGGCTTGATAATGGAAGGTGGCTGGAAAGTGGCTGAGTCATAGGAAGAGACTCCAGTCACTCATTACTTGATATAATAAATGCATTAAAAATTTTAAGATTTAAGTTATTGTATACCCTTACATTAAAAACTTAACCAAGATTCTAAAAAGAGCTTCAAGATATATTTAGATTAAAAGGCATAATCTTTTGACAACTTCAGACATAATTTAAATTAAGAATGGAAAGTTCAACATAAACAATACTGAAGATATAGAATGTATAATATCAGTCATTCCAGAACTATCAAACTATCATTAATTAAATTTTTATAATGAAAAACAATACCTGTATTAGAATACTAAAATAATTTTTTACCTTTAGAGAGGACAGTAACAACAGCTACATAGGTCATTTATGATAGAAAAATTCTAGACAATTGCGATACCTTATTTTCTTTCTCCTTATTTTATGAATAAGGTGATTTATATATAACCAAGTCATGTCAAAGTATTAAGAAAAATATTTTGAAATGCAAATATTTAGGAATGTCTGCCATCCCAGGGGAACAAAACCAGTGATGTTTTTCCCTTTAATAACTATATTACGTACCAACAAATAAAAATGCTTCTTTCCTAAATAAAAGCAACAAATTGTGCTATAACAAAGGCATTTATTTTTATGCTTAAAACCATTTGATTCATCTACATGTTTAAGACCTGATTATACTGACCAATTTCACTTTTAATGAACTTATTTGGATATCCAGTATTCACTCTAAAACAAGAGCCAATTTATTTGAGAAATAACCCCAAACTGATGACATTCTACAGGAAATGCTTTACCCCAGGCTTGGAGAAAAACCTCTGGGGACAGCACAGCAAAGGAAGTGAAGGGTGAGGGGACCCAGGAAGCAGGTGCTACTGGAAGAATGGCAAAGTTGGCCTGTGGTGAGAATATAAAATAACTCTGAGAGTAACATATATATTTATATATATATATATATTAATTAGTGCTTTATAGATGGTCTAAAGGTGAAATACATTGTGGTTTATTAGTGTATGTACACAAAATAGTTTGGCCAATTTCATTTCACTGTTTCTCCCTTTTCTGAGTCCCTCCTCCCTCCCCTTCAACCCTCTTCCTTTCCTCCACTGATCTCCTTTCTATTTTCATGGGATTCCCCCTCACCCACACTTTTTTTTAAATTTTGTTCTAACTTCTACATATGAGAGAAAACATTCAATTCTTGACTTTCTGAGTCTGGCTTATTTCACTTAGCATGATGTTCTCCAGTTCCATCTATTAACCAGCAAATGCCATAATTTCATTCTTCTTAGTGGCTGAGTAAAACTCCATTGTGTTTATTTACCCCATTTCCTTAATCTATTCATCTATTGACAGGTATCTAGTATGCTTCCATAAACTGTGAATTCTGCTGCTACAAATCTTGATGTGGCTATATCAGTATAGTTTGCTAATTTTGGTTCTTTTGAATAAATACCAAGCAGTAGGATAGCTGGTTCATATGGTACATCCACTCCTAGTTTTGTGAGGGATCTCCATATAGCTTTTCAGAATGGTTGTGCTAATTTGCAGTCCCACCAATAGTATTTGAGTGTACCTTTTCTCCCACATCCTAGCCCGCATTTACTATTATTTATATTTGTGGTCATTGTTATTCTGACTGTCCTGAGATGAAACCCCAATCAAGCTACATGCAGTTTTTTCCTACAAAATCATAGCTAGTAACATACCCAGGAGGATATCATTATGCCTGGGTTCTTCTTCAAACAATACATAGCAAGGGCAAAAGTAATTAGAGGTCATTATAATTTTATCATATCTTATGAGTTGAGAAAGGGGATTCTCAATAGAGAAGTAAGGAATGAAATATGGTATAGAGGAAGCTATACAAAAAAAAAGTCTCCTTCAGAATTCGAATGGGAAATACCAATATGAACAAATACAGAACTATGGAATATCTGTATGTATAAAATAGCATTCCTTCCTCTTTCAATTAAAGCAGCCTAGAGACAATGAGAACTAAATTTCCTTAGTGCCTAGACAATGATCATTTTAAAGAGATCAAATTAAAGAGATCCCCACTGCTAATGATGAGTTTCAAAAAGAATAATACATTTAACTAAAATAAAAAATGTTTTAATCCATGATACAATATTTTTTTAAATGAACACTAATAAATCATCTCTCAAAAGCCATAGGGAATCAGTCTTGACTAATAACAAATGGGAAAGAATAGAGGCTTAGCCTGGATAACCTGCTCCTCTGGGCAAAAAAATAGGGAAAGAGAAGAATCTACTGTATGTCCTCGATATTCAAAAAGAAATGATAGAACTAGAAAATCATCATTTGCATTTCCCAATAAGTTAATAGACCTAAGCACAGAACATCAACAGCAGCTAATATCAAAACATCAAAAGGGAGAGAGAGAGGGAGGAAGGGAGAGGGAGGAACAGCATCAAAAGCCTCCTGTTGAAAGAAAATACAAAAGTGATCAAATCGATCTGATCAAGCTTCTGGATCAAGCTGCTGATTTTCAGAAAATCTGGAAAACTAAAAACTTAGTTGAATTATAGTCTAGAGTCTTCCACCACCCAGCTTCTTCAACAAATAAATTGGCAAGAAAGAAGATGATGAAGGGGAAATCAGCAGGTTAAAAGAGATATAAAATACTTAATTCCTTAATTGGTCAAGATTAAACTTGGATGCACACCTGAGTATTAAGACCCTAAGGAAGCAAGCACAGCGGATGCTTTCTGGAGAGACAACTTGGTGTAATAGGCAGTGGGCTGAGGGATTTCTGTAACAGGAGGCCATCTTCTGTTTCTTGATCTGGGTGGTAGTTAAAAAGATGCAGGCTTTCATGCAATCCATAAAGTACATTTGTACAGACTTTCTGTGTTAGTGCTTTATTTACAATAAAAAATCTAAATAAGTAACATTATATTTAAATGTTTTGGGTTTTACATAATGTTTTGTTGTGATAATTTCAAAGTAACTTCCCAATGAAATGATATGATACTAAAAAAAATGAGGAAGCAAAAAATTTTACCTGTCTTAGAAGAAAATAATCCATCATCATATAAAAGATAAAAATAAAGTCCCAAATACTTATCTGCCTTTTCAGGTCTCATAAAGCTTACATGTGACACAATGTAGGAACCACAAAATCCAGTGCTGCTCTCAAGATGGGTTAGTTAAAAGCACTTAACAGGAATTTTCTGCTCATTGCCTACTTGGGAACACTTTTTGGATTACATGAGTTAGTTAATGCTTTTTATTACTTACTGAACTAAATGATCAGTCTGAAAATAGATAATAGACTGTATTTTACAATCTGAACAGTTTTATGTGGATTAAAAGGAAAAACAATGGGACTGATGGTGGAGCTCAGGGGCAAAGCACATGCCTAGCATGTAGAAGGCTCTGATTTTAACCTGTAACACGGAAGAAAGGAAGACGGAAGGGATGGGAGAGTGAGGATTTCAACAATTACAAAGTGAGGTATGTAGATTAATATATATGAAGGTAATTTTGCTTGAAGTAAATGTATTTTCTTAAAACATATACCAAAGTCTTTAACTAAAATAAAGGCTAAAAATACCTTCCAAACTAACCATTGGGAATCAGACAGTTGCAGGCAATGGCTTTGTTGTTTGTTGGTACAAATACCGTTTCTTTTTTTAAGAACTTTTTAAAATGACATCGTTTAATTTAGTAGTGTTGTACCCATAGTTTCTGAAATGTTTTAGATTATTTAAAACATCTAATAGCTCATGGAAATGAATATCATATTGTTTAGGTTTAACAAATGCTAATACCTGAAACAAAATTGCATATTGTATTTCTAGGCTTTTCAAAGAAACTAGACATAATTTTTCTGAGCTTGTCTTCACAAGAGTTCTAATTATTCAGTTTTCTATTGATATGAACTGAAAAAGTGAAGTGTTTCATTTTCAAAGCACAACCATGGCAACATTTGGCAAGCATACCTAGAGATAAATCAAACGGGTTTAAGTTTTGCAGGCTTTTCTAGCAAAGGCACCCAGTGAAGAAAAATTTAAAAAATATATAAAAAAGAAGCAGCTTGTTTTAAACAAATTACAGTTATATGAGATTTATGAAACTTAACTATTGTTGGTTTCCTTTAGATCCCAAATGGTGTATACATGTGTGGGTTTGTGTGTGTGTGTGAGTGCACACACACCAAAATATGGTGCTGATGGTTTCTCCTCCCAGTGCACTCTCACGAGGGAATGGAATGACATCAAAAGACACGTAGTGATTATTGAGGTGTGGATGTGGGCAAAGAGGAAGCGTCACATCCTCTGCCATCTGTGCTTTGAAGTGAGAAATTTACCCTTTAGAGATATTTGTACACTTTTCAACAAAATAAATAAAACCATTCATGTAAATGGATAATAACCATATGAAAAAATTTGATGTCTCTTAATTATATTAAAAACTGCAGAGGACACAAAGACTGTAGGGGTTTCCTGGAAAGGACTATAAGAAATAAGAGAAGAGCCTGTTCACAAGTTGGGAAATACTCTGCTATCTAGTCAGAGAGTTTCAGGGACCACTATGAACTCTGGAGTTAGGAAGAAATGTGAAAATATTCTCATGCTGGAAGAGATAGTGAGCTTGGAGTCTATCACAACATCTAACACTCTTCACTCTGCGCATGAATCGGGTTAACCTCATCGCTGTAACTTTGGACACACAAGTTTCATGCCAGGGTCCCAAGGGCACTCTGACTCCCAGTAGCAGGAGTTGTGCCTATGCCTTGGCACTGCTCTATCTGGGTTGACTTTCAGACCCTAGATTAAGTCTATTTGGAGATTTCCTTCAACTGAACACAAGAAGTGGCAGCTCAATAGGGGTGACTAATGATAATCTGTATTGCCCTCAGTCCCACCATTAAGTGTCATCCTTAAAGAGCATCTGGGTGACTCGACTTCTCTTCTTCCAACATAAAAACTGAGACATTCAGAATAGTCTAAAATGGGTTGACCAAATTAGTATGTTCAATTGTAAAATAGCCATAATGAAACTTCATTTGGAAGCTCTCTGTTCTTATCTTACAAATCTAGTCAAAATCTACTTTGTTACTTCCACTGAACATGATTACAAATCTGAACAGAATGCATAGGAGAATAACTATATCAGGACTTTCAAATTGCTATCAGGCACTTCAGTGAAGAAGACCAAACTAAGAAGGACCTGCAAATGATCAATGAATGTACCTTATTTTTCCTTCTGCAATCCACCAGTTTTTTTTTTTTTAATAATTTTTAGTTGTTGATGGACACAATGTCTTTATTTTATTGCTTTGTATGTGGTGCTGAGGATCGAACGCAGGGCCTCACGCATGCGAGGCAAGCGCTCTACCGCTGAGCTACAATCCCAGCCCCCATCAGTTTTAATCCAACATAAAATGAAAGTGGCCATTGACACAGAAACAAGGAGCTGAAAGAAACTCTCTCATTCTGTTGTAAAGGGTAGGAGAGGAGTTTCTTGATGCTCAGAAAAGTTGGGAAAGCATCTCCTATTCTCATTTGGTTTTCTTTGTGTCCTCATTCTTCTGCTTCTAGGAAATGGAGATGCCAACAATGGTATAAACAAGGCCTGCTGTAATCTCTGTCACAGGTGGAGAGAAATGTCCTCCATCATCTGAGCAATGGCAGCAGGGCAAAGTTTTTCTTTTTTTCTTCTCTGTCAGAGCACAGTACATAAAGAACCAGTTTTCCAAATAAAGACCCAAAGGGGAAATCCCAGAGAGCTACAATGAGAGGAGACTTTGGGTAGCTGAGGAAAGGGGAGCACAGGGGAAAGGAATCCAGCAGTTCTTTGAGCACTGGTGTACACACATCAATCTCACACTAAAGACTTTGAGAACTGACTTGTCAATGTGACAAGTAGTTAAGATGAATCCAAATCACACTGCAAATTCTTTAAAAACAGGACTTATAATGAGTTCCAAATTCACAGAGCCTGAGTGGAAATTATTCCTTAAATTGAACAAAGTCAATCACCAGAGAAACAAGAATGACATTTTATGATTAATTGAAACAATATCTAAAATCTGTCAATATAATATTCAAAGTTTTTCCACACCAGAGTTCCTCCCTACTGGCAGGAGCACAGGCCAAGGCCCAGGACCACCTTCAAGGATCTCCACAGGAGCCCAGCAAAGGTCAGGCCCGAGATTGCTACCAACCAATCCATCCACCCACAGGGGAACCCAGACCTAGGTGAAGAACTGCCTCTGGGATCCCAGTGGCTGAGGCACGGGAATGCTCCAGTTCTGGTCCAGAGCCCCTGCAGATCCATGGGAGCCCAGGCCCAGGGCTAGATCCACCACCTGGAATCCCTGAGGGAGTCTAAGGCAAGATTAGGCCTAGGACTGCCCTCACAGGTCTGTGTGAGAACCCAGGCCAAGGACTACCCCTGCACAGAGTGGGGATCCACAGTGTTGCTCCCTTCCTGTATTCATTTTGTATACTGTAGCCATCCCCATAGTTCTTCCTAGGTAGTACCTTGGGTAACAGACAGAGCCTAGAGGAAGCAGCCCTCCAAGGTGCCGCATCTCTGATCAATCAGCCCAAAGCCATTATAAATCCCACCCTTTTACCCCATCTCTGAAAGTGTTTGCATCCACCTTGGGCCACTCCCACTGCCATCTTGGGTTTCCTCTACCAACACCTTTAGTGGCAGTAGTGTCCATCTGGGACTGGAAGCGAACTCCAAGGTGAGATACAGGTAATCTGTAGTGTCACTACAAGATTATAGGTTAGAAACCACAGTACCTCAGATCGGCATTGCAAGAAAGAAAAATACATAATCAACATTAAAAAAAACAAGAGAAAAAGTGCCCCAAATAAACCAAGATACTACAATAATAGAATCCATTGACAGCACAGTTGATGAAGTGTCAGAGAAAGAATTCAGAATGTACATAGTTAAAATGATCTGTGAATTAAAGAATGACTTAAGCAAGCAAATGCAAGCAAAAATTGATCTCTCCAACAAAGAAATAAGAAAGCAAATAAAGGCAGACATTGATCACTCTAACAAAGAGATAAGAGAGCAAATAAAGGCAACCATGGATTACACCAACAAAGAGATAAGGGAGCAAATACAGGCAGCAAAAAATTACTTTGAGAAAGAGCTAGAGATTGTGAAAAAAGAAAAACAAAACGGAAATGAGGTAAATGAAGGAAACAAAAATCCAAATAAAAAAATTGATAGAAAGCATCACCAGTAGACTAGATCACTTGAAAGACAGAACCTTGGATAATGAAGACAAAATATACAATCTTGAAAACTAAGTTGACCATACAGTGAAGATGGTAAAAAATCATGAACAGAACGTACAAGCATTATGGTACAGCATCAAAACACCAAATCTAAGACTTATCGGGATAGAAGAAGGCACAGAATTTCAAACTACAGGAATGTACAATCTCCTCAATGAAATATCAGAAAGTTTCCCAAACACAAAAAATGAATTGGAAAATCAAATACAAGAGGCTTACACTGAATGTACAAAATTACAACAAATCTAGACCAAGGCACATTATAATTAAAATACACAGCATACAAAATAAGGAGAGAATTTTAAAGACCACAAGGAATCAGATTACATATAGGGAGAGATCAATTCCAATCTCGGCAGATTTTTCAAACCAGATTCTAAAAGCCAGGAGATCATGGAACAATATACAGCAAGTTCTGAAAGAAAGTGGATGCCAACCAAGAATCTTATATCCAGCAAAATTAAGCTTTAGATTTGATGATTAAATAAAAACCTTCTATGATAAACAGAAGTTAAAAGAATTTACAGCAAGAAAGCCTGCACTACACAGCATTCTCAGCAAAATATTCCATGAGGAGGAAATGATAACCAACAATGAAAATATACAAAAAGAGGAACTACACTAAAGGAAAGGCCAATCAAAGGAGAAACCAAGTCAAAGTAAAAACCAAAAATAAACCAAAATAACTGGATTATCAATCATATTTCAATAATAACCCTGAATGTGAATGGCCTAAACTCATCAATTAAAAGACATAGATTGATAGACTGGATGAAAAAAAAAAAAAAAGACCCAACAATATTCTGCCTTCAAGAGACTCATCTCACAGGAAAAGACATCCACAGACTGAAAGTGAAAGGGTGGGAAAGAAATGTATCACTCACATGGACCACATAAACAAGCAAGAGTTTCCATCCTCATATCAGATAAAGAGGACCTCAAAACAAAGTTAGTGAAAAGGGATAAAGAAGGACATTTCATATTTCTTAAGGGAATCATACATCAACAAGACATAACAATCATAAATATATATGTCCTAAACAATGGGGCATCTACATATATCAAACCCTTCTCAACAACAAGAATCAAATAGACCACAACACAATAATACCTTGTGACTCTGACACAGCTCTCTCATCACTGAATAGATCTTCCAAACAAAAAGTAAACAAATAAACCATAGAACTCAATAAAACAATCAATAATTTAGCCTTAACAGATATTTATACAGTATTCCATCCATCAATGTGCAAATACAATTTCTTCTCAACAGCACATGGTTTCTTCTCCAAAATAGATCATACGTTATGTCACAAAGCCATCTTAGCAAATACAAAAAAATAGAGATACTACCCTACATCCTATCTGACCATAATGGAATAAAATTAGAAATCAATGACATATTAAAAAATAGAAACTACTCCAACACCTGGTAACTAAATAATATGCTACTGAATGACGCATGGATAACAGAAGACATCAGGGAAGGGATAAAAAAATTCTTACATGTAAATGAAACACCAATACAACATTTCAAAGTCTCTGTGACACCATGAAGGCAATGCTAAGAGGAAAGTTCATTGCATTAAGCTCATTCATTAAAAACAGAAAAAGTCAACAAATGACTTGACACTATATCTCAAAGCCCTAAGAAAAAAAGATCAAATCAACACCAAAAGAAGTAGAATACAGGAAATAATTAAAATCAGGACTAAAATCAATGAAATTGAAACAAAAGAAACAATGAAAAAATTGACAAAACAAAAAGCTGGTTCTTTGAAAAATAAATAAAATTGACAAACTTTTAGCCACCCTAAGGAAAAGGAGAGAAAAAACTCAAAATATTAAAATTCATGATGAAAAAGGAAATATCACAACAGACACTACTGAAATACAGAGGATAAGTAGAAACTATTTTGAAAATGTATACTCCAGTAAAATAGAAAACTCTGAAGACACTGACAAATTTCTAGAGGCATATGACCTATGCAAACTGAACCAGGAGGTCATACACACCTTTAACAGATCAATTTCAAGCAAGGAAATAGAAGATGCCACCAAAAGCCTGCCAACCAAGAAAAGCCCAGGACCAGATGGATTCTTAGACAAGTTCTACAAGACCTGCAAAGAATAATTAATACCAATACTTCTCAAACTATTTCATGAAATAGAAAAGGAGGGAACCCTTACAAACTCATTCAATGAGGTGAGTATCACCCTGATACCAAAACCAGACAGAGACACATCAAAGAAAGAAAACTTCAGACCAATATCCCTGATGAACATAGATGCAAAAATTCTCAGTAAGATTTTGGCAAATTGCATACAAAACCATATTTTAAAAATAGTGCACCATAATCAAGTTGGATTCATTCTAGGGATTCAAGGTTGGTTGAACATACAGATACAGAAATCAATTAACATAATCCATCATATCAATAGACTTAAAGATAAGAATCATATGATTTTATCAATTGATGCAGAGAAAGCATTTGACAAAATACATCACTCTTTTATGTTCAACACACTAGAAAAACTAGGGATAGTAGGAACATACCTCAACTTTGTAAAAGCTATCTATACTAAACCCAAGGCCAACATCATTCTAAATGAAGAAAAATTGGAAGCATTCCCTCTAAAAATGGGAACAAGACAGGGATGCCCTCTTTCACCACTGCTATTCAACATAGTCCTTGAAACACTAGCCAGAGCAATTAGACAAATGAAAGAAATTAAAGGGATACAAATAGGAAAAGAAGAACTCAAACTATCATTATTTGCAGATGACATGATTCTATACTTAGAGGATCCAAAAAATTCCACCAGAAAACTTCTAGAATTAATAAATGATTTCAGCAAAGTAGCAGGATATAAAATCAACACCTATAAATCCATTGCATTTCTATACATCAGTGATGAATTCTCTGAAAGAGAAATTAAGAAAACTACTCCACTCACAATAGCCTCAAAAAAAATAAAATAAAATACTTGGGACTCAATTTAACAAAAGAGGTGAGAGACCTCTACAATTAAAACTACTGGACACTAAAGAAAGAAACTGAACAAGATCTTAGAAGATAGAAAAAATCTCCCATGCTCTTGGATAGGCAGAATCAATATTGTCAAAATGGCCATACTATCCAAAGCTCTATATAGACAATGTGATTCCAATTAAAATCCCAACATCATTCCTTACAGAAATAGAAAATACAAGCATGAAATTCATTTGGAAGAATAGCCAAAGTAATCCTCAGCAAAAAGAGTGAAGCGGAAGGCATCACAATACCAGAACTTAAACTATAATAAAAAGAAATAGTAACAAAAACGACATGGTATTGGCACCAAAATAGACATGTAGACCAATGATACAGAACAGGAGACACAGAGACAAACCCACTCAAATGCAGTTATATTATACTAGACAAAGGTGCCAAACACATACATTGGAGAAAAGATAGCCTCTTTTACAAATGGTGCTGAGAAAACTGGAAATCCATATGCAGCAAAATGAAACTAAACCCCTATCTCTCACCATGCACAAAATTCACCTCAAAGTGGATCAAGGACGTAGGAATCAGACCAGAGACCCAACGCCTAATAGAAGAAAAAACAGGCCCAAATATGCATCATGTCGGATTAGGCCCATACTTCCTTAACGAGACTCCAATAGCACAAGAAGTAAAATCAAGAATCAACAAATGGGATGGATTCAAACTAAAAAGCTTCTTCTCAGCAAAAGAAATAATCAGTGAAGTGAACAGAGAGCCGATATTCTGGGGACAAATCTTTGCCACACACACATCTGATAGAGCACTCATCTCCAGGATATATAAAGAACTCAAAAAACTGATCACCAAAAAAACTAACAACCCAATCAATAAATGGGCCAGAGAACTGAAAAGAAACTTCACAGAAGAAGATACACAATTCATCAACAGACATACGAAAAAATGTTCAACATCTCTAGCAATCAGAGAAATGCAAATCAAAACTACCCTAAGATTTCATCTCACGCCACTCAGAATGGCAATAATCAAGACTACAAACAACAATAAGTGTTGGCGAGGTTGTGGGGAAAAAGGCACGCTCATACATTGCTGATGGAACTGCAAATTGGTATAAGCAATCTGGAAAGCAGTATGGAGATTCCTTAGAAAACTTGGAATGGAACCACCATTTGAGCCTGCTTTCTCACTCCTCGGTCTATACCCAGAAGACTTAAAAACAGCAAACCACAGTGCTGCAGCCACTTCAATGTTTATAGCAGCTCAATTCACAATAGCTAAACTGTGGAACCAACCTAGATATCCTTTGACAGATGACTGGATAAAGAAACTGTGGTATATATACACAATGGAATATTACTCAGCCTTAAAAGAGAATAAAATGATGGCATTTGCAGGTAAGTGGATGGAGTCGGAGAATGTCATGCTAAGTGAAGTAAGCCAATCAAAAAAACCAAATGCTGAATGTTCTCTCTGATAAGTGGATGTTAATCCATACTGCGGGGGAGGACATAGGAAGAATGGAGGAACTTTGGTCAAAGGGGAAAGAGTGGGGAGAGGGAATGGGGGCAGTAAAGATGGTGGAATGAGATGGGCATCACAGCCCTAGCTTCATGTATCACTGCATATATGATGTGATTCTCTATCACATACAACCAGAGAAATGAGATGTTGTGCTCCTTCTGTGTACAATGAATCAAAATGCATTCTGCTGTCATGTATACCTAAGTATTATAAATAAATTTTTTAAAAGGGTATAGAAAAATGAATGTTTAAAAGCAATAAAATGTGTTGATAAATATAAGTTTAAAAAATAATATTCAAAGTTTTCAGGATACAATAAAAATTATTTGGCATGGAAAGAACAATAAAAAATTCAACTCTCTTGATAAACGTCACTTTAAAAACACCAACACATAGAAGAGATGGATCATGGAATAAGAATTTTTAAATTTACTATAGTGACAAGACTCTTAAGAAGTGAAGGTTCACCAGGCATGATGGTACACAGCCTCCTAGGGAGGCCAAGGTAGGCCAATCACCTGAGTTTAGAAGTTCAAGGCCAGCCTGGGCAACATAGCAAGATCTTGTTTCAAAAGAAAGAGGGGGGACAGATAGAAAAGTGAGAGTGAAGGTGAATACTCTTTAAACAAATAAATAAAGGTCTGAGCAAAGGAATAGAAAATATAAGAAATAAAGGGAAATTTTAATACTGAAAATGCAATTACATATAAAACACCCTCTTAGTGGGCTCAATAATTGCAGACAGAAGTAAGAGGAAAGAGGGTACAAACTTTGAAAGCAGATTAGTAGGAAGCATTCAGTTTGAACAGCAAAGAAAAAGATTGGAAAAAAGAAGGACTCAAAGACTGTGAGACCTTTCCCAAGAATAAAACATTTTGTGTTTCTGAAGTCCCAAGAAAAGACCAGATAGATCATAATGCAGAAAAGGCATTTGAAGAAATAATGACTGAAAATTTCATAAATACATAAAGATGCAACAATCTTAGTCTACTCAAGCCTTTTAGTACATTCCAGAGAATAAACTCAAAAACACAAAAACTTGTCCATATACATCATATTTATGCTGCTGAAAACCAAAGACAAAGGAAAAAATCTTGAAAGCAACCAAAGAAAAATGGTTTATTAATGACAGAGGAAAAAGGGCCTGAGTGGCTTCGGAGGGTGGTGGTCACATGGAAGTAGGGCAGTGTTTTCACAGTGCGGAAAGAAGAGAGCTGCCAGCCCAGTATGCCAGACGGAGCCAAAGTATCCATCAGGGATGCATGGAAATAGGAGAAGGTGAAGAGATGTTGTCATCAGATCTATTCTAAAAGGAGGCTAATGGACCATTTTGGGACACAAGTAATGGTACTGGGAGGGTATGCGTAGCATCAAGAATGAAGAGAGAGCAAATGTGTGGATTTGGATAGTTAGAGCATCCTCCGTCTGTGGAGTTCTTCAAAATATGAGTGAAAGCAGAAATGAAAATAATGATAGTATTGACAAGGTCTTTATCATATGTGGGTGTAACACATAGAAGAATTTCAACTTAGGTGGTAAAAAATTTCAATGTATGACACTGTGATGAAAGTTTCTACATTTCACTTCAAAAACTGACAATTGGATCATCCACTAAAATACATAAATAGACGATATATAGATAAGCAATTAGTAAATCTAGAGAAACAGTCAAAAATACAATAGACAAATTTAGATAGGATACTAAAAATAAAATTGGTCAAATAACCGCAAAGTGGCAGGAAAGGAGAAATAGAGGAATAAAAACAGAAAAATTAAATGTAAAGTGATAGACAAAATTCCAAATAGGTAAGTTTACAATAAAATGCAAATGGAATATAAATAAGATGTCAAAGAAATTGATGAGATTTATGTTTTTTTAAAAAGCAATTGACTACCTTTTGTCTATAAGAAATTTGCCTTGCCAGGCACAATGTTGCATGCTTGTAATCCCGGCAACTCAGGAGGCTGAGGTAGGAGGATCACAAGATCAAAGCCAGCCTCAGCCATTGAGCAAGGTCCTAAGCAACTTAGTGAGACCCTGTCTCAAAATAAAAAAATAAAAAGGGCTGGAGATGTGGCTCAGTGGTTAAGAGCCCCTGGGTTCAATCCCCAGAATTAATTTTTTTAAATTTAATTTAAAAAAAAGAAATTTGCCTTGACTGTAATGACAGAGGTAACTTAAAAGCACAAGCAAGGGGAAAGATTTACTGGGCACCCCCTGCACATCCAAGTCACAGGAAAGCAGAGAGGATAGATGAATACTAGGTAGAGTTCACCTAGAAAGAAAAAAATTTACCAAAATAAAGATGCATTCTAAAACAGCATAAGAGGCGATTTACCAGCAAGACATGAAAACAGAACTTCATAATTCCTGGAGCCAAAACAACACAAACAGAAAGGAGAACCAGATGAACACATGATTATCATTAAAGACTTCAGGATTCTTATTCAGTCCTGATAAAATCAGAAAATACAGAACTATCCAACACCACCAACCAACCAGATCTAAATGGTATTTTATTTATAGAACACCCCACCCAATGACAGCACAATAAACAATTATTTCCAGTACACATGAAATTGTTACCAAGACAGATCATAGCCTGGGTTATAAAACAAATCTTTACAAATTTAAAAATATTTAAAACAAAATTTATTCAAACAAATTATATTCTCTGAACATAAGAAAAGTAATAAAAATTAATAAAAAGAACTAGAAACTAGAAATTAATAAAAGAAAGATAAAGGAAAAGCTTTGGATGCTCTGTAAGTGGTACACTGCTTAATAACCCACAGAACAAAGAGGAAGTCTGTGAAGAAATGTGTACATAAGAAAAATTCGACACGTTAAAGTTGTGAGATGCCACTAAAGCAGGCCACAGAGGGAAATTCATAGCATTGAGTGATATTAGAAAGAAGAAAGATCTCCAGTGAACAGCCTAAGATTGCATGTTAAGAATAAAAGAGCAAAATAAACCTAAAGCAAGCAGAAGTAAGGAAATATAGGAACAATCAATAAAATTGAAAACAAAGTACAATAGAGTATATTCTATATTCTAGGGGACACTCTCAAGACCTGTTGGGTTACACCCCTGCCTGTCTGTACAAAACATGAAACCAAAATTTAGGTCTTTGAAAAGATGAATGAATAAAGAAAAGCATGAATTAATATTTTAATAGTATTTCCTTTAAGGAAATAATGAAAGTGACAGTCCCTCACAGATTTGGAGTTTAAAAACTACATATCACTCTAGGCACAGTTGTGCACACTTGTAATCTCAGCAGCTTGGGAGGCTGAGGCAGGAGGATTACAAGTTCAAAGGCAGCCTCACCAACTTAGCAAGATCCTGACTTAAAAAATAAAAAGGGTTGGGGATGTGGCTCTGTGATTAAGTGCCTCTGGGTTTGATCCTGGTACCAAACAGACAAACAAACAAACAAAAAAAAACTATCACCTTTAAAAAAAATTATTTGGGAATCTTCTCTTCAAAAGTCACCGAAGGGATACAACAATTGTCTTGGATCTGAGTACAATAAATTCTAGGTGTAGCCAGGCATGGTGGCGCACATCTGTAATCCCAGCACTTTGGGAAGCTGAGACAGGAGGATCGCGAGTTCAAAGCCAGCCTCAGCAACAGCGAGGCGCTAAGCAACTCAGTGAGACCCTGTCTCTACATAAAACACAAAATAGGGCTGGGGATGTGGCTCAGTGGTCCAGTGCCCCTGAGTTCAATCCTCAGTACCAAATAAATAAATAAATAAATAGGCCCTAGATGTTTCCAAGTTAGAAAGTTAGATGGTCCCAGAGGCCCTGGCAAAAAACTGAGCAAGGTGGGCATTATTGCATGAGTCCCAGAAGCTGCAAGAAAAGGTGTAGACTAAAAGTTGGCATCACTGACAGGTGATGTGGATAGTAAAGACACCAATAGAAAGGGCAGGGGGACAGCAGAAATCCAGCAAAGTTCACTCAACTTGCCACAGGCCGTATTCCCCAGAGGAATGCACGATTTTCCCCTAATTCTCACAGTGGTGTCACCCAGTTACCAAGTCAATGCGGATGCACCTTTGTAAAACGCATGCCAAGGCACTCATGCAGACTAGGAGAGTCCATTATGGACACACGAGCCTGCCTCAGGGAATGGGATCAAGAAGAAATTCCAACTGGACCCAGCCTATGACTGACCTGGAAGTCACCCTGCCGAGCCAACCACAGGTGAAATGATTTGACAAACTGTAGCTCATGTGTGACTTTGGACCGAAAGCATGCACGCTTCAGAGCCCAGATGGGAGTTCTATACAGACAGGCAGGGGTGTAACCCAACATGTCTTGAGAGTGTCCCTTAGAATGCAGACCACTGGGAAGGAAGGGCGGGGTCAGTGTGGGAGCCCAGAGAGCCAGCAGGTGCACTAACAAGACAAGACTCCGGCCCCTCTGGCAGGGAAGAAAGTCCAGTCTCTGAACTGGAAAACCCTTGGGATTCTTTTTAATTTTTTTATTTTTATTTTTTGGGTACTGGGGAATTCTTGAACCATGAAAAGCAGAGCAATAGTAAGAAGTCAGTGTACTTTATTGACAATAATAGAAAAATTAATAAAAAATAAAGAGAAAAAAACTGGGCTTATATATATAATTTTATATATGTGTAATTTTAAAAATTTTAATAATATGTATAATTTTAATAATATATATAATTTTATATATATCCATATATATGTGTGTATATATATATATACATATATATATGTATATATATATATATCCATCTCCAAGGCCTTGCATAATCTGGCCTCCATCAAATCGCAGAACTTATAACCCACTCTCTGTGTCAGCCAGAATGACCTTCCTGCCATTTCTTAAGTACAAGGGGCACAGTTCAACCTCAGGGAATTTGCATCTTGCTGCCAGGAAAGTCTCTCCCTCCAGTGTATTCAGGACTCACCCTCTCACCTCTTTCATATCCTTTCTTAAATTTATCTTTTCAGTGACAGCTCTCTTGTTCACCTAAAGTTGCAAAGGCTGCTCCTCTATTCTACACACTTCCTATTTCCCCTCTGATTTATTATTCTCTCTACACTTCCAGCCCAAGAAATATTTCACTCACAACGTCTAATTGATTAATTGTGCCTCCCATAACTAGAACAGAAGTTCCCTGCAGGCAGTGATTTTTATCTTATATTTCTATGGTTACATCACCAACATAAACTCTGCAATTTCTACCAAATATTAAATTTAACTAATATTCTATGTACTAAATATGTGTTCATTTTCCATTTTAGAAACATTCGTGACTGTGGAGTGTTTTAGCTCTTCATATTTTTTTGTATTTTCTGTATCTAAAGCATTTTAATATAAAATGGATTGTGGTTAAGCCTCTGTATCATCGAAGTCACTAGTTTTCCCAAACTGAGAGAAGTTTGGGAGAGTAGGGAGGTGTTTCCTGTACTAATGGCATTCTGTGGTTGCTGTCTGTGATGGGCCTAAGTTCCAGAACACACAGAGGTACCACTGTGACCCAGGACAGATGGCATAATTACAATGTCACTCCTTTCCGACAAGAGCAATAATACTAATACTAAGAACTAACAGTGACAGAGTATTTGCAATTTGCTAGCCATTCAAAGCCCTTTATCTATATTAATTCATTTAGGAGACACAATAGCCACATCATTATTAACCCCATTGTGTCACACAGAGTAACAGGTTAAATGATTCGCTCCAGTATAAGCCACAGAAACAGGTCTAAAAACGAGCTAGAGTGTGATCTTCATCAATATGCTGTATTTTTTTATTTTATTTTTTTTGTATCTGTTTTCATTAAAAGACGCTTTTCCTTAGTTTTCTTGCAATGTTTTTATCTAGGTTTAGTATGGGGACAATACTGGTTTCATAGAAATAGTTGAGGAGTGTTTTCTCCTCTTCTGCATTTTGGAAGATTTGGGGAAAGAATCAAGTTAACCATTCTTTAACATTTGGTAGAAGTGGATCTGGATGTAGATTTTTCTGTGAAAAGTTAACGTGTGTGTACACACACACACACACACACACACACATTTATATTTTCTATTTATTCATGAATCTGTTTCAGTACTTTGTGATTTTCTAGAATTTTGCTCATTCCATCTTTATAATCTATTTTGTTATGAATTTTTGATAGTATTATTATGATCCTTTTTTTTTATTTCTGCAAGGTCTGTAGTAATAGCTCTTTCATTCCTAATTGTATTAATGTAAGTCTTCCATCTCTTTTGTTTGTCATTTTAGTTAAAGATTCTTCAACATCCTTTATCAGTTGAAAGAAAACCTTTTTGTTTTGTTGAGTTTCTTGTTTTCCTTTATTCCACTTGCACTCTCATCTGTATTATTTCCCTTCATGTTCTTTTGGAATTAATTTTCTCTTATTTCTCTCTCTTCCTAAGGGCCGGTGTGCTGTGGCATTTATTTGGAAGTTTTATTGCTTTTAGCATAGATGGTAGCAGCTAGAAACATCCAAGTAAGCATAGCTTTGGACATACCCCATACGTTTTCATTTCTATTCATCTCAAAATATTTTCTATTTTTTATTGTGATTTCTTTTTTGATGATTGAGACGCTGTTGTTTAATTCCCATAGGGGAACTGGAAAGTTTCCAACATACTGTAGAGAAATCCAGAAGGTCCTACACATTTGCAGGCCTCAGCATGCTCAGGAAAACCTGGAGGCCATTGCCTCACCTCTGACCTTGATGCTCTGATAAACTGGAGGTGAAGGTGAAGGCAAAGTGTAAACTCTTGGTGTGGAGTGTTCTCGTGCACATGTGAAACCCTCAGAGAAGACTGGAATGCTTGCTGGCTCACATCATCAAGAAGCCTCATCTGTCACTAGTAGACCACTATGCTAAATGAGCAGGTGCACACGAAAGTAAGCCTGATCTCAGAAAAACACCCCAGAGAGTCACAAAGTAATCAAACAGGCAAGAAGAAAAACAAATGGCAAAACAACCTCTGAGTGGGGAACATCCCTTCTCCAGAATTTTTACATTGCATTTTTAAGTACATTCAATCCTAAAAAAAAAATGGTAATACATGTGGAAGAATTGTAATACATGGGAGAGCAACAAAAATATTGCTCATATGGGGAGGGACCATCAGTAGAAACTGCTCAGATGCTGGGTGTGCTACAGATTTTAGCTGTGCTACTTATTAACGGTAACAAAATTAAAATGTTATATGGAAAGAATTTTGAAAAACTATTAACAATCACGGCCACAATTATATTTAAAAATATATAAAATTTATTTTAAAAAACAAATAGGTAATCCAGACTTGAACATTATAACTGAAAATAAAAATTTACTAGCAAGCAAGCCTCCACAGCAGAGCTGAACTGGTGTAGGAAACCATCAGTGAATTTGAAAAGAGGTCAATTGGTTTTGGTTGTTTAAAATGGTTCCATTTTTCTCTTTAACTTTCTGTTTGTTTGCTTTGTTGTGTTGTTTGTTTGTTTTTGGTCAACCCCTCCTTAGCCCCTACTTCACTGCTGCAATATTAAACACTTGCCACTGGGGGGTCTGGCTCATTTCCCAGTATCTCACTTTTAGAAACCATTCACTACTACAAGGATATTCAGAGTGAGTTCTGAGGCCAAATAAAGATGAATCCTGATAAATATAAAGCAATAGAGTGTCTCCTCCAGGAAGCTGCTAGATAGGTCAAACAGTGACAATTCTCTGGTGAAGGAGTTTGGGGGCTCAGTCCACTGTGGCCCTCCCTCTCCAAGGCTGCTGGTCTGCTGAGTTCTCTCTGCAGGGCTGTCTACTTTCAAGCCTACAGAAGAGTCAGAGAGAGGGAAATGGAAACAGAGCAAGTTAAAACTCCAAGAAGCTCACTGTTCCTATAAAGATTCACTTATTTTTCTTAAATCAATGCTCTTTGGACTGTTAGAATCCTTTTACTTTATATTGCTTTATATGGTTTATTTCCAGAGTTCTGAAAAATTGCTTTTGACTAGTTTTGCAATCATGGGGAGGGTCAATTTTCAGACGGTCTTAGTCACCAGTCTAAAGTGTTTGCCTCAAGTTTAGGATGAAAAAATTGCAAAATATTCTTTCCAGAAGATTCTCTCTCAATAAAGATAATGGAAATCTGAGGATACCAAGAAATGCAAAGTAAAGAGCTGTCATGAGACTGAAGCTACTCAGCGGTGCCAAGAGTGGAAGAGAGGACCAGAGAGAGAGACTGCAAAACCTTGCTCCAAGTCTGAATTAATGTTATTTGAAGCCAGTGGGATGTGGCATGTGGTAACTCAAAAATAATCGCCAAAAAGGAAATAAAGTAATCAAATATGTAAACAAAGTATTTTCTAATCTCAAGGGCCTTGAGAAATTAATACAGAGTGAATGCTGTATTTCATCAAATCTAAGACACCTTCAAACAAACCATTGCAAACTGCTTCTCTGTTTCAAAGTGGTCAGATTATGATAAAACTGAGCATGTCAATGTTAATGAAATCCGCTTATAAAGCTATGATTCAACATGTTATGTCATCATGGCAGTCGTAGGGTTGGTAGGAATCACATTTTAGGAAAGATATCATTTGAGTGAGAAAATCAAGGATGGAATGAATGCCAACTGAATTTTGAAAAACTGAGAGATTTTCATAAACAATCACCAAGAGAGAAAGCACCGGATTGATTGGGATAAGAACAAGAAAAATACAAATGAGGGAAAGTCTAGCTCATTTTAACAAAAGAAAGAAAGCTTTCAGAAGCTACTGGAAGTTTTGGAGAAAGGACGCAATCTCTTTGCAGTACAAAGAATAACCTTGCAATGATAGAGAAGAATGGGTTCTAAAAGTTAGTTACTGGAAAATGAAGTATTTGAAAATATTGTGGGTTTAAGATGCCAGTGGCATGTCTCTAGAGAAGACATCATAAACCATTAGAAATATAGTTGGGAAATTACTCAAGGATGATGAAATCAATTTAGGAAAATACTCCATGAAGTCTTAGCTTGAAGTGGTAAAAGTAGATACGGTAGTTGTCCGAGCAGCGTAACTAAAATTACTCAGAGGAGGATTATTTTTAAATGCAATCATATATTCAATTATACCAATCATCAAATATAATCAATTAATGCAAAAAATTTTGGTTGTGCTGAAGCACACCACCTACCATTCAATGCGCACTAATTAAACACTATAGGTAAGTCACACTATCCTAGGGCAACTAAACACTACAAGCAATTCACACAATCCTAAGGCAACCATGAGCCCCAAAATAGCTCCAGTGCCATGCGACTTCTCTTAGCCAACGAGCAGACATTGTCCTTGTCTGATGGTTCTCTTCAGCTGAGGGCTGGACGTCAGGGAATGGTGGAGCTGATCCAAGGATAGACAGCAAGGGGGCCAGTCTCATTGATGTCCTTGGAGCAAAGCCCCCAATGTGGCAAGACAAGCAGTTTAAATACAGTTCCACGTTGGTGGTGTGAGCTGGTGATTGGTTACACCTAATGAAAGTCAATGTCCATTGGTTATGTCCAGTGAGATAGTATAATTGCAACTGGGCCTTTCTTTGCGCATGTGCATGGAGCTGTGCTCCCTATCAATTATAACCAGTCCTTGCTAGGCAGGCCTATGGTTAGATGCCCCTCACAGACCCTTATCGATTGTAAGCAGGCATGACAATGGCTGCTGTTCCTTATGGCCAGCAACTTAGTGAGTCTCCAGCACGGGCAGGCATATCTATGGCTGATGCTCCTTATAGTAGTCAAAGAGAAAATGGAGAAGAATCAAAAAGAAGGGCAAAAACAAACCACGAGAACGGTATGCACTAAGTGTTAAACGTCTAAAGAAGGTCAGAGAGAAGAAGTAAGGAAAGGAGGAAGAGAGCAGGAAAAGGAAAATGGTAGGGAGTTTCAGAGTGAACACCAGTGTCAAGGTCAAGATCAGGCAGGATAAGGATGGAGAATGAAGCCATCCACTTTGCCATCCACTTTCCAGTAACTTCTGCTAGAACAATTTCAGTAGAAGATGAAAAGTCACATGAGAGCACTGGAAATTCTCTATGGAGCCTAGAGAACCTCACTGGATAGGAGGGACACCAGAGCCTGGACCCTTGTGCGTGGTGCCTGGTGGCTCTTCTGGCTTTTCGATCACACTGTTCCCCCAAGATCTGGTAAAAAGAAGAGTCAACGGCCAAGTCTGCACAGGACGGCACCATGCCATCTAATAACAAGGAACTTACCTTACTTCCACAAAGAATCAAAACTGAGACCATAAACACGAGAAAATAAGAATAGTCTCCTCTCCAAGCAGAGTGGCACCTCCAGCACATTTTAGAGGGAGAAAAACTTTTAGTTTTATTTAACATTAGGCAGACTAGCCTTACCCACCATATAGGCCAATAACTTTGAAGAAGTGAGAAGGGAAAATGGAAATATCAACATGTAAGAGAGAGAATGACAAATGTGTGAGAGAGAACAAGGTACACTCCAGTGCCCGAGAACCAGGAGGAACAAAGCCAGCGCCCTGGGAACAGGGAGGCGGGAGGCATGGGCAGCAGATGTGCCGGGCGGGCTTCATCACACATTGCTCTGCAGCTTCAGAGGAAAGGAGGAGGAGGTCCAGGAGGCCTGCGAGGTCACAGGACGGAGCATCTCCCCCAACGAATGCCAATGGTTAAGAGCAGAAAAATCCACATAATGCTTTGGAACCAGAAGAAAGCACTTTAATAACAGATTCTAGTTCAGAGGCTACATATTAATTCTGAGAGACTATGTAAGAAAGAGAAGGCTTGACAGACACCGACATTGGTTTTGTGAGTTGAAAATTACCTGGAAGACAAGATACAGAAAAGCTTTGTAAATCAGAACTAGAATTCTTCTGCTCTTTAAATTATAGGTCACAGAAATATTTGATTTAACCAGTCTCTAATGGTGCCAGGCTGTCAGACTGAAGATTACTTACATGAGTTGCTTACAATGCAAATAATAACCCTGTTAAAATTAAGAAGGTTTAAAATGCATTTCCTTTTGACGGGATTAAGAAAGTCCTAATATTTAGAAAAAGGAAATTAATATTAATTTTCTGAGGAGACCGACCTGCTTTAAATATATTTAAATAACAAAAGAATCACTTTTATCTTTATCTAAGAATTTAGGAAGGTGAATGGTGTGTGGAAAAAATTGTTTTTTAATATTTGCAAGCATTTAATACATTTTAAAGGGCTGTTGATTCCTGCTCTTTATTAATGTTTAGAGAGAATAATTGCAGAGGCCAAAGAAAGAGAAAGAAAGGGGAAGAAACAGCAAAGAAATAGGAACAGAGTGCCTACCACCCTTTGCAAACTCTAAATTTACAGTGTATTTCACACATCATTATCATTCCCTTTTAGGAATCCCAATGAAAACCTTTGCTGTTTGTACCATGTCTGTGTACAGTGAAATAAAAAGATACTAGAAAATTGTGTGTTCTGTAAAGATTAAAAATGTCAAAGCCACTTAACCACATTTTTTATGCCCCCTACACTATCTATCTGAGTCCGCTGGTCATGGGAGAGGAGAGGAGACAAATACTGAGGAATTCAGTTCCGAAGAGCCAAGGAGATACTGCCTTTAGCTGAAGGGATCTTCGCTATGATAGTCTATTATCAGCCGACCTGTATTGTTGATGTTTGTAAAGACCTTTTTGTTTTATTGTGTTTCAACGTCTACTCCCTTTTCAATGGGAAAAATGTGTCTCTGTGACAGGACAACTCTGAGTACCAGAGGAATATTTCATTACCAGTAAGTGACTCGTAATTTGCAACTCCTAAATGCAGTAGCTGTGCTTATCTTACTGTTTTGGGTAAGAATCCATAAAACAGAAGGAAGTCAGTGTATGCTCTAACTCCAAAATTTGTTTGAGTCTCATGTATTTATTAAAATGCCAATTTGTTTTGTATTCTGTTCCCATAATATATTTCAGTAAGTTCTAATGGGATTATTTTAAATTACTCCCCAAGGAATAATGCAAATACGCTCAGAAAACATGCCACTTCTATACCAAAATTTCTAGCTGCCAGGGGTACCCCAACAGTTAAAACGGGAGGAGTCTGCACTACAGTTTGAAAACAGAGCTCTGTAACATTTACCTTAATAATTAAAAGATCTCTAGACAATGTACCCAATAATGACACATCACTGACAAACTTTACAAACTCTTCTACAAAGGAAACATTTTTGAAATTCTGACACTAATAAAGAAACCTCATCTAAGGAGAATATTTGGGTCAGAGAGAAGGAAGGCATTCCCTAAAATAAATGAAAAATGTCATTTCTTTTATGATAAAATCACCAACTGCCCAAACTCAAAGACAAGCAGGAAGCATTCACAAATGAAAATACGTGCTGCAATCAAATTTGGTTTTAATCTCTTCAAAATACGTTCATGCAGGGTTCCCTCTGTTAACACCTCTGTGGTCTACATACATTTCTTAATGAAGGTCATGCAACCTTCCAATATTAAAGATGTGCAAAGATTCATTAGGAAAGGTCTGGAATTAGCCAAGCAGATTTTCCTCCCAAATTGATGATTAATGTCATTAATCAACTGAGGTTTCTTTGCAGGTCTACTAAACAGATACATCTGGAACATGCATTGTTTTTAGCAAGAAAAAAAATCCACATATTCCTGGATAAAAAAGATGAGGTACGTACTATGCAAATTCAGTATTTTTGTTGTCAAATGGAAAAAACACTTTAAATTACATGAAATTAAATTATAACAAATTCTTCTTTCTTGCTTTGGGATAGTAATAGATCCTGTGATTTAAATGCATATGAACAAGAGCTTTAAAATAATCTACCAGGCTTCATTACGTTCTCTCAGTTTCTTTCTCTTTTTCTTCCATTTCTCCAACCTGCTTTCCTTCTCCCATTCTTCCCACTGCCCGTCCCCTCTTTCCTCTCTGCCTCCCATTCATTTCATTTGCCCCCCTCCCTAGTCCTGAATCCCCCATCCTCTGAAAAACAGATGTCATTAGCAATATTCATTTCAAATTTTCCTATCACTTCACAAATTTCCTCTTAAACAGTTCCAGTTTCTTTAATCCTAACATAGAATATTCAATTATTTTACCTCAGCAGGTGTTTATTTTCTTTTTTTTTTTTCTCTAAAATCTGAGGGTGATTATGGTCTAACACACAGCCTGATACATACTGGAGTCACACACTCAATTCCAGGTGCAGTGTGGCTTACTGGAATCACAGAAGCTGGACTCAGTGGTGGAGAGTTACTGACCACAGATCTGAAGAAAAGAGGGGGAGGGGGAAGACCCTAATAAGGAATCATCATGTGATATCACCCTGCTATTTTAGCTTCTCTGTTTGCTTCCCCATTTTAATTAGGCAAAAGTAATGAGCCTTTTGTTCTGCAGAATTGCTCTAAAAACTTCTTCAACAGCAGTCCTTCTGGCAAAATAACATATGTTAATTCTACATATTCCAAATTCAACCAGCTATCACTAAAAATGGATCGCAAGTGGAACTTTATCTCCTATTAAGCATTCAGACCCTATTTCCCATCACCTGTAGTAATCCACAGGCAATCCTGGAGCTCTTTTATAGTAAAAATTCTATACCAGAATAATCATGTTGAGAATAGGAAAAATGAATTCTAAATCTCTTTACTCCCATATAATCTTTAATACTGTTTGAGGATCATATTGTGATTGAGGCACAGGTGACATTAACATTGTCAGGAGGCTCCATTTTTGTGAACACCCATGTTAAATAAAGCCCCATCCTAAATTCCAAACTTACATACTAGACTGCGTTAAAACAACCTCAAAACCTTATTAACTGCTATTTAAAGGCCCCGGACAGAAAATCTCACCATCATTTTCTTTTCTTTCTTCTTTTCTTTTCTTTTCTTTCTTTTTTTTTTTTTTTTTTGTTCCACAGGGTTAGCTAAGATCCATGACACTTTATTTAGACCATTTAGAATAGTGAAATCTCACAGTTATTTTAAATTCCTTTTCATCTCTGATTCATCTGTAGCCAAAGGATTACAATGTTTTTAATAACAGATTGCTATTCTGACTTATGTCATTGGGTGCTTTGGACTTAAACTCTGTGATTCTACACATTTTACTTTGTGCTCCTCTGACTACTGTTATTAAGAAGTAATGTTCTCAGGAAATCTCCCGTTGTAGCTCAGAGCCAATCATTACAGTTGAAAGCATCCAAGGCATCAAATGATAATGTCAAAAGTGAATTACAGCTTTCAAAATAAATTATTGCTGGGCTACACTACGTTGTGAAAGTGGGCTACTTTTCAATCAGGGTTTATATTACTTTCAATAGCATTTTTTGAAAGACTTTAAAGATATAAACTTTCCAAACATTTTCAGGAATTTTAACACTTCTGAATTCTTGCCGTCCCTTCCCAGGTGTCAACTGAAATATCCACAAAACCAACAAAAGCAAGAGTTACCTAAGGGCCATATATTGGTGCTTAGGATTTTTCCTTTTTTATTCACTATTCATTAGACATGGGGTTATTTTCTTTTGGTTTTGATTACTGAGTATTCCTGTATTAACTCTGTTTTAATAAGTACAAACCAGGTTGTTGATATCTCAATGAAAGGCAATAGAAGAGCTGTCACAAAATCCTGAGGAGGTCCTTTTTAACTTGGTGCCTGAAGAATCTTTTGCTTGTGCTGTTGTGAAGAACCATGATCTCTACAACAGGTAGAACCAGATAATCACCAACAGCGATTAGGCATACATCTGATTAAATATAAAGGGATTCAGACCTTAGACATGGGACTGTTGGGAATCTCCTCAAATGATGGGTTTGTCATAGACTAAAGATGAGTTTATATATTTCATCAAAAATAGGGATCATGTTTTGGAAAGATAATAAATCCCAGCTGACCGGGTTGGTGTCCCTATCAGTTCCTGGGCACAACCTTCAAATCAACACCAGTCACTGCTTAGGACTCTTACTAATTTGTTTTTCCTCTCTTCACATCTACAGTTTCATACCTCCTTCTTCTTTTTGTAATATCTAACTTCCTTTCATCCTCTTAAACCCAACAGAAGATCTTACAACATTTTTCATCAAGAAAATAAAAGCTTAAATATGAAATCATTTACCTTTCTATCCTACAAGTCTAGCTGAATTTGCATCTTTTCTCTCCTTTCTAGATAAAAAAAACAGGGAGTTCCTATAACTTTAACTGGATTACAAAAACCCTACATCCAAACAAGGCCACATGCACAAGAATAAGACATGACTAAAACATGTTTACTCGAAGGACACAAGTTGACTCACTACTAGAGCTTCTTTTTATCATGGTTTATTATTTTTTAAATTTTTATTAGATATTTTTAATTATTCATGACAATAGAATTCATTTTTACATCATTATAAAAGCATGAATACAACTGGTTCTAACTCAGTCCCCTGTACATTCCCACTCCTTCTCCCTCCACCTGTTCCCTTCCCTCTAATCTACTACTTTTTCTAATATTTATTTATAGTTTTTTTAAATTAATGTCTTGTGGATGTACATGATGGTGAGATTCACTGTGCTATATTCACATATATACATAGGAAAGTTAGCTCAGATATATTCCACTGTCTTTCCTTATCCATCTCTCCTCCCTTCCCTTCATTCCCTTTGTCTAATACTCTGGTCTTTCTTCTATTCCTTTTATCTCCCCCACTTATTTGGGATTAGCTTCCACATATCAGAGAAAACATTATTTGACATTTTGGTACTGGATTGTTTTACTTAGCATGACAGAGTCCAGTTTCACTTATTTACTAGCAAATGTCATAAAGTCATTCTTCTTTATGGCTGAGTAATATTCCATTGTGTATATGCATCACATTGTCTTTATCCATTCATCTGCTGAAGGGCACCTAGGTTGGTTCCATAGCTTGGCTATTGTAAACTAAGCTGCTATAAACATTGATGTGGCTGTGTCACTATAGTATGCTGATTTTAAATCTTTTGGATACCTACTGAGGACTGGGATAGCTGGGACATATGGTGGTTCCATTCCTAGTTTTTTGAGGAATCTCCACACCGCTATCCAGAGAGGTGACACCAATTTATAGTCCCACCAGCAATGTACGAGTATATCCTTTTCCCCACATTCTTGCCAATATTAAATTGTTACTTGTATTCTTGATAATTACCATTCTGACTGAAGTGAGATGAAATCTCAGTGTGATTTTATTTTGCATTTCTTTACTTTCTAGAGATGTTGAACTTTTTTTCAAATATTATTTGACCATTTGTATTTCTTCTTTTGAGAAGTATCTGTTTAATTCCTTTGCCCATTTATTGATTGGGTTATTTCTTTTTGTCATGTTAAGTTTTTTGTGTTGTTTGTATATCCTGGCTATTAAAGCCCTATATATGGAGGATCAGGTAGCAAAGATTTTCTCCCATTCAGTTGGAACTCTTTTCATACTCTTTGCTGCAATGAAGACTTTTAATTCGATGCCATCTGATTTACTGATTTTTTAAATTTTACTTCTTCTGCTTTAGGAATCTTGTTAAGGAAGTCAGTTCCTAAGCTGACGTGTTAGAATCTTGGACCTACATTTTTCTTCTAGCAGGTGCAGGATTTCTGGTCTGATTCCTAGTCTTTGAACCACTTTGAGTTTTGTGTAGCATGAGAGATAGGAATTAAATTTCATTCTACTACATATGGATTTCCAGATTTCCCATCACCATTTATTAAAAAGACCATTTTTTCTCCAACATATGTTTTTGGCACCTTTGTCTAGTATGAAGTAACTGAATTTATGTGGGTTTGACTGTGTCTTCTATTTTGTTCCATTGGTCTTCATGCCTATTTGTGTTACTATAGCTCTGTAGTATAATTTGAGGCCCAGTATTGTGAAATCTCATGCTTTACTCTTCTCATTAAGGATTGCTTTGGCTAATCTGGTTCACTTATTTTCCAAATGAATTTCACAAATGCTTTTTCTAGTTCTGGGAAGAATGTCATTGGAAATTTGATGGGGATAGCATTGAATCTGTATGGCACTTTTGGTAGTGTGGCCATTTTAACAATATTAATTCTGTCTATTCAAGAACATGGGAGATCTTTCCATCTTCTAATGTATTCTTTATATTCTTTCTTTAGTTTTCTATAGTTTTCATTGTAGAGTTCCTTCATATCTTTTGTTAAATTGATTCCCAAGTATTTTATTTTTTGAAGCTATTGTGAATGGGATAGTTTTAACTACTTTCTTTTTCAGCTGATTCATCACTGAAGTACAGGAACAAGATTGATTTCTGGGTGTTGATCTTGTATCCTGCTACTTTGCTGCATTTATTTATGAGCTCTAGAAGTCTTCTGGTGGAGTCTCCTAAATATAGGGCCATGTCATCAGCAAACAGATAATTTGAGCTCTTTTCCTATTCCTATTCCTTTAATTTATCTCTCTTGCCTAGTTGCTCTGGCTAGAGTTTCAAGGACTATGTTGAATAGGAATGGTTAAAGTGGGCATCCTTGTCTTATTCCTGTTTTTGGAGGAAATGCTTTCAGTTCTTCTCCATTCAGGGTAATGTTGGCCTTGGGTTTATCATATATAGCTTTTACAGTGTTGAGGTTTCTTCTATCCCTAGTTTTTCTAGTGTTTTAAACATGAATGGATGCTGTACTTTGTCAAATGCTTTTTCTACATCTGTTGAGATAATCATGTGATTCTTTTGCTTAAGTCTATTTATGTGGTGACTTCTATTTATTGATTTCCATATGTGGAACCAAACTTGTATGTCTGAGATAAAACCTACTTAATCATGGTGCACTATCTTCTTAATGTGTTTTTGTGTGTTGTTTTCCAATATTTTATTACACAATTTTGCATTTATGTTTACCAAGGATATTGGTCTGAAGTTTTCTTTCCTTGATAAATCTTTGTCTGGTTTTGATATCAGGGTGATACTGGCTTCATAGAATGAGTTTGACAGTTTGACAATGTTCCTTCCTTTTCTATTTTATAAAAAAATTTGAGGAGGATTGGTATTAATTCTTCTTTAAAGGTCTGGTAGAACTCAGCTGAGAATCCATCCAGTCCTGGGCTTTTCTTTATTGGAAAGCTTTTGGTGACTGCTTCAGTTTCTATTGATTGATCTATTTAAATTTTCTATATAATCCTGGTTCAGTTTGGGTAGGTCATGTGTCTCTAGGAATTTGTCAACCACTTCAAGATTTTCTATCTTAATGGAGTGTAAATTTATAAATTTTCAAGAATTTCTGAGACCCTGTCTCTAAACAAAATACAAAATAGGGCTGGGGATGTGGCTCAGTGGCTAAGTGCCCCTGAGTTCAATCCCCAGTATCCCTTCACCCCCCTCAAAACAAAAGAGAGAGAGAGAGATACCACTGAGCCCTATTTACTATAATCACCCCAGAGCCGAGCCTGGTTCTATTCAACTTTATGAGGGACAAAAATTTGTTGTAATTGTTCTCTTCAATTCCTCAAGTCTAGGTATAAACCTATAATAAAATTATGGAATAGGTTAAAAAATAGTCATTAAATTTAGTAAATTTACTATAACCTAAAAGGGGGCAAGAAGAAAGATTGATCAAATAGGAGAGGGGTAAAGAGAGAGAGAAAGAGAGAAAAACTATAAAAGGATAATTTATACCAAGGTAGAAAGGAGGAATAGATGAATGGGGGGCATTTGAGGTAGTAGCAGACAAGACAAGGGGACAAGTAGTAGGCAACAGGAGCAGATATAAACTAGAGCTTGGAAAACAAAGCTAGGAAGATTATTTCAATTAATGCCTTAAACTTTTAGATGAAATACATTCAAATGGGTTGAAGGCATCATGTTGGTTATTGGGTTAACACTTATCAATCAAGTTAAAGTTATTTATAGGATCAAAGTTGACATTAGAGTTATTCATAGTACACCATGACAAAGTGAAAAAAGTTCTTGCTGAATCTTGGTTTGTATTTCATTGGGGTGTGGACATTTAGCAGCTGTCCATCAGTCTTTGGCTGTGGATTTCTCCTGGGACTAAAGCCAAATTGCCTAGTTGCTATGAACATCCTTCCAGCATCTTCTGGTTTGTCATCTCAGGGGCCTGCTGCTGACTGTTCAAAGGGTGCAGTGTTACGGGTTGGCTCTTTCTGTTGTGTGCAGTAGTTCAGGACTGATTGCTATGGGTCACCTCATACCTGCTCCCCTCTGTGGGATCCTTTTCATGGTAGTGAAAATTCTGGCAGAGATTCCTACCTGCCTGTTCTTTGCCCTTACTTGTGGTGAGCTATAACCTATGTTCTCTGATCAGCCCCCAAATACTCAGGATCAAATACTCAGGATCAAGACTTTCATGAGTCTTGGGTCTTTCTGAGAAGCTTATCATTTCTGGCCTTCTGTCATCCCCAAAGATGTTTTTTTCCTTAGAATCCTATTTTCCTAAGAGCTCACTCAATAATAAATTCAAATTTTTCTCTTAATAGATTGTCAGCTAACACAAAAAACTAATTTGGGATCAATTCACAGGTTCAACTCAAGGTAATGTATTACTATTCTAAACAGGATGTTTATGCTAGTTGAGTATAATCATTTGTCCATATCTGTTATGGTTTAGATGTGGTGTTCCGCAAAAGCTCATGTGTGAGACAATGCAAGGTTTGGAGGAGAAACCATTCCATTATGGCTTTAACCTAATCAGTAAATTAATCCCATCAGGGATTAACTGAATGGTAACTAGGGGCAGATGAGGTGGCTGGAGGAAGTAGTTCATTGAGGGTATGGCCATGGGATATATATTTTGTATCTGCGGAGTGGAGTGTCTCTCTGCTTTCTGGTCATCATCTGAGTGGCTTCCCTCTGCCACACTTTTTCTCCATGATGGAGCTGGCTATATATGGATGTATTATGAGTCAGGCTATATGGGCAATGACAAAACAGATGCCATTTTGTCCTGAGATTCCATGTCATGTAAGAAATGCTTCTCTAATGGGAATACTTGGCCTCTGTACCCATCAACAGTGGTTTAGCATAGCGTGTTTGGCAACACAAAATGGCAATTGTTATACAATGTAAAATTGTTCTTTCTTTGGTTCCCATTTTTCTTGGACAATGTCAGAGGTTGATTGTCTAGATGTTAGTAACCACTCTTTAACTTGTACTCAACTCATTTTGACCCACCTCCCCTTCTGCTTATGATTTTAGATCTCATGACATTTGTTCATGGTTTTGAATCATGGCAACAACATCTTGTGATCAATATGGTACCGGACTATAAAAAGTGGACTCAAATCCTGGGAGGAGGTCAAAGGGTGCAGACTTGCAGCCTGTCCCCTGGCTGGCCAGCTGGTGGATCTGGACCACCACTGGTGAATAAAATGGTTTCGTCTCCTGCTTTAAGTTCGACTCAGTGATTTATTGCAGTCTCGCCATAACAGACTGAGACCTTTGAAACCATGAGCCCTTAAATAAACTTTTCCTCCTCTCTAATTGATCTGACATCTTTTAGGCACAGCAACAAAAAAGCTGACTACAACAATATTCAATTTTAGCAATAACCAGTTAGTTCAAATGCTGACATTTTAAGCTTACTTTAGTAGTGTTTGTTATATGACAATTTAGACATTCATGAATGTATTATTATTTTGTCTCATAAATATGCTATATTTTAATAATGTTTTATAATTTCCTATAAACTAAGATATCGGTTCTGAAAAAAATCTAATCTCTTAAGAATCATATAAACCACAAATTAACTATTTAAGTATGTCCATGGAAAAATATTTTCTTTCATTTCTGTTTTAAAAAACACAAAATTTTGCTTAGTAATAAATAAAATCATTCACTATTTTTTCCACATATTTTTTTCTTTCCTTTTTTTTTTTTTTTGGTACTAGGGATTGAACTCAGAGGGGCTTAATCACTGAGTCACATCCTCAGGACTTCTGTACTTTTTTATTTTGCATGCGACAAGGTCATGCTAAATTACGTAGAGTCTTGCTAAATTGCTGAGGATGGCTTTGTACTTGTGATCCTCCCGCCTCAACCTCCTGAGTTGCAGGGGTTACAGGTGTGCCCCACTATACCCAGCTTAGTATTTTTCTAATGGTATAAATTTTTAAAAGCATAACAGGATTGCTGCTAACTAAAATGGCATTATTTTATCATATCTCTCTTTCAAGAAGAAATTTCTTAGCATACTATCAATTCTTCGCCTCTGAAACATGCAACGATGTAACTATGAAAATATTGTTGTCCCCAAATCTTTAATTGGTATGTTCTTTTAAATTCCAGTTGTTCCCAGCCATATCTATTAACTACTATATAAATCTATTCTTAAAAAATACTTTTCATGTACCATATCCATTGATTTGTCAGTGTGATTATGATATAGGAAGGGAAGAAAAAAGCAAAGAAAGAAAGAAGGAGAAGGCAGAGAACAGAAAGAAAACAGGAAATTCTGTTTGGTGTTATATGTGAGCAAAGAAATTGATTAGGCTTTCCCCTTTATTTAAGAGATATATCAGTACGTAGAGTCACAGTCTGCCCTCATTTAGTCTTTTCATTTGTGATCCTCCATATTACATTAGAGCACATCTATTTGAATCTCTTTAATATTCATGATCCTCTCACCATCCCGAGCAAAAGAGCTAAAGCATTTGATAGCAATCTGAGGAACTTGATTAACAATGTACTAATCATCAGTACCATTGACCTGATTCAAAAATGTTTTCAATTCACCCATCACTCTTATAACCAAAGATGATTGCATTACTTCACCATTTTTATTTAAATAAAACCCCATGAGCTGAAAATATCAAGCTATTTCTACTAAATGCACCTTGAAACCAATTTAATTTATTTTTAAACTAAGTTTTAAAGTGACCTATAATAACCAATTAGTACTTGAACATAGGAAACCAGAGCACAAGTAGTCTGTAGTAAAATCGATTCACTTTTATGTCACATCACTAAAGATTAAATTGTGCCAAGAAATTAATTTTGCAATAAATTGTTATTGTTGTTATAAAAATTCAACTAAGGATATTACCAGAAGTAATTACTCATATGCATCAAATGCAGAGTGTGAACTTTAATTGTCCTCAGAATTGCTTATCATTCAAATGTTAATTTTCAGGATTTGATTTTGTAGCCATATCTCATTTTTTCAATTTTCAAGAACATATTTTAATATATCGTAACAAATCTAATACTATCATAATAACTTAAATAATGTAAAACTGTATACATATACTACCTATCACTTTTAGATTCAATTATTACTTATATTAGGCTAATGATCCTGTGATCCAGATGTAGGAGAGCTTACTTTTTATGCCAGCATGTCACTGAGAACTGGGTTTATTGGTGACCTTCTGTAGGATCACTTATTTTTAAAAAGAAATTAGTACCATGGAAGTGAATACAACATGAAATGAGAAAAAGAGCAATATAATTATTCAGATGTATTGAAACATATCTCCCATAGTAGCAGGTCCAACGTGATAGATAATTTGGCTATTTGTTGCACATCCTCTTTCAATTTTTCAAATATCAAATTATATTTAATGTCATATACAGTAACACCTGTTGCTAAATGTTTCAAATCATGATTTTCACATTCATTCCACATACTTTTATTCCTCACTTAACTTTTCCTGAAAGATGATGATAAAGAGAGCTTAGATAACATTATAAATATATATTTATATTAAATTTATTTAAATCATTATTTGGGATGGCAAACTATTGAGAAAATTATTATAATAGATTCTAATACCTCCAGCCCAGCTTGCAATACAAGAATCTAATTTTTCAAATAACAAAATGATTTGTTGATTCTCTGGTCAAATTTTCACATAATTGCATGTAGGTAAATAGAACAAAAATCTTAGTGAAACATATAGTATCTTCATATCAGTAAGGGACAGGCACTTGTGGGAATCACATAACTTAATTCTATGTGGACCAATCTTAAGAAATACAATATACTAAATTTAAGCAATTTCTGTTAAGGATATTTTTTTCCTACTTTCAACTCAGTTATTTAAAATAAATATATCATTGTAGTTTTTAGTTGATCAATTTTAGTTTGAAAATACTGACAACAAATATGTTTAATTTATTAGAAAGATATATAATTATATGATATATTACAATTATAATGATAATTATTTGTAAGGGCTTTTTAATTATAAAATTTAAATAATAAATATTGTACTTCAATATTAAATGTTTGTTAAACAATACAATTTTTAAATTTCCAAGAGTACAAAAACCTTTTGAAAAAACTAATCTCTATGAGGGTTCATTTTCTTATATGATTTGATGTGCCATATATAACAATTTATTCCTTTGTTTAAAAGTTTGAATTATAATATACTGAATAAAGAAAAATTGAGAGCATTTTCCCTAAAGTCAGGAACAAGATAAGGATGTCCATTCTTACCCCTCCTATTCAATATAATTCTTAAAACTCTAGCCAGAGCAATCAGGCAAGAGAAGAAAATTAAAAGGAAAAGATGAAGTCAAATTATTCCTGTTTGTCGATGACATGATCCTATATTTCCCAAAAAACTCCACCAGAAAACTTCCAGAACTGACAAATTCAACAAAGTAACAGGATAAAAGATCAACTTAAGGGGCTGGGATTGTGGCTCAGTGGTAGAGCGCTGGCCTCACATGCATGAGGCACTATGTGGTTCGATCCTCAGCACCACATAAAAACAAATAATAAATAAAATAAATATATTTTTAAAAGATCAACTTAAAATATTTAATAGCTTTCTTTACACCAGTAACAAATCTACTGATAAAGAAATCAGGAAAACAATTCCATTCAGAATAGCTTCAAAAATATTGGGAATAAATCTAACCAAGAACCTCTACAGTGAAAAACTGTATATAGAAAACTGAAGAAAGAAATTAAAGAAGACCTTCAAAGATGGTAAGACTTCCAATGTTCTTGAACAGGAAAATTAATAGTGTCAAAATGGCCATATTACCCAAAGCAATCTACAGACTCACTGTGATTTTTATCAGAATGTCAGTGACATTCTTTATAGAATGAGAAAATGCAATCCTAAAATTCATATGGAAGAATAAAGATCAGAATAGCCAAAACAATCCTGAGCAACAAGAGTGAGGCCATAGTTATCACAGTACCTGATCTCAAATTATACTGTAGAGTTACAATAAGAAAAACAGCATGGTACTAGCATAAAAACAGAAATTAAGATTGATGGAAGAGAATGGAAGGCACAGAGAAAAACCCACATAATACAGTCACCTGATGCTTGACAAAGATGCCAAAATTATATGTTGGAGAAAACACAGCCTTTTTAACAAATTGTGCTGGGAAAACTGGATATTCATATGTAGAAAAATGAAACTGGATCCTTATCTCTCAACCTACACAAATATCAACTCAAAATGGATCAGAGACCTAGGAATTAGTCCATAAACACTGAAACTGCAAGAACAAAACGTGGGATCAACAATCCAACATATTGACACAAGCACTGACTTCCTCAACAAGACCCCAGAAGGACAAGAAATAAAACCAAGAATCAATAAGTGGGATGGCATGAAATTTTAAAAATCTTCACAGCAAAAGAAACAAATTAAAAGCATGAAGAGAGAGCCTACAAAATGGGAAAAAATCTTTGCTAGCTACTCATCCAACAGGGGATTGATACCCAAATATACAATGAACTCAAGAACCATAACATCAAAAAAAATCACAATTGATAAGTGGATGAATGACTGAAACAGTCATTTCTCAAAAAGAAATACAAATGGCTAACAAATGTATGAAAAAACATTTAACATTTTTAGCAATCAGGTAAATGTAAATAAAAAATGCCCTGAGATTTCATCTCACTCCAATAAGAATAATAATCATTAAGAATATAAATAATAAGAATTCCTGGTGAGAATGTGGGGGAAATGGTACATTTTTTATTTTTTGGTAGAACTATAAATTAGTGCAGGCACTTTAGAAAGAACTATAGAAATTCCTCAAAAGACTAGAACTGGCACACCATATAACACAACTATCCTGCTCCTTGGTATTTATTCAAAAGAATTAAAATCAAGTCAGGTGGGTGGTACACACCTATAATCCCAGCAATTTGGGAGGCTAAAGCAGGAGGATCCTAAGTTCTAGACCAGACTTCACCCTTAGTGAGGCCTTAAGCAACTTAGCAAAGTCCTGTCTCAAAAAAAATGAAAAAAAAATGAATAAATAAAAAGAACTAAAATCAGTATAAAATAACACATGTACATCAATGTTTATAACAGTTATTCATGAGCTGCGGAACCAGTCTAGGTGCCTATCAACAGATGAATGGATAAAGAAACTATGATATATATTCACAGATGAAGTTTTACTAAATCACAAAGAAAATGAAAATATGACATCCGATGGTAAATGGATGGAACCAGAGAATATCATGTTAAGTGAAAGAAGCTGGAGAGAGAAAGTCAAGGGCCAAACATTTTCTCTTGTATGCAGAAGATAGTGAAAAATGAGGAATAAATGAAAAGATGACCTCATGAAAATAGTAGGGAGAACAGTGAGGCCAAGGACGTGGATAGGGAGATGTAGGAAGGTTGATTAAAAGGAAAGCAAATCTGTAATCCCAGTACTTAGGGAGGCTGAGACAGGAGAATCACGAATTCAAAGCCAGCCTCAGCAATGGCGAGGTGCTAAGCAATTCAGTGTGACTCTGTCTCTACATGAAACACAAAATAGGGCTGGGGATGTGGCTCAGTGGTCGAGTACCCCTGAGTTCAATCCCCAGTACCAAAAAAAAAAAAAAAAAAAAAAAAAAAAAAAAAAAAAAAAAAAAAAAAAAAAAAAGGAAAGCAAATAAAATTAACCAAATTATGCTACGTGCATGTATGAATATATCACAGTGAATTTTACTTTCATGTATAATTATAATACACTAATTTATTTCAAAAAATAAATAAATAGAAGGAGGACTAGAAAAGTAGAGGAATAGAATCGGGGACAGGGAAAAAGGAAGTAGTAGGAATTGAAATGGAGTATAGTATATGCATTTCTGAATATATCAAAATGGACCCATTATTATGTTTTACCTATAGTGCACTAATTAAAATGTAGAAAAATGAGTCTTATCTTTCAGGTAATTTCCTAGGCAATATATTCATGTATGAATAGTTAGCAAAATAAAAAAATCACAAAAACATTGGCTATATTCTGCCCATTTAAATATTAAATACAGTTTTGATGACTGGACATTACAGATAGAAGGTTAGATTAATTTCTTCTATTTTTTCACATTGTTTTATCCATAATATTTAAAGATGTACTGAGGAGATATTAGAACAGTTTTGCAAATAACTCAATAAAGTTTTAATGTTTTTCTGCAGCTGGACTATGCTACTCTTATTTTGTGTAAATGGCAATACTGGCTAAAGTGTTTTGATGAAACTATTATTTACCTTAGTGTATTTGAGAAATACAGATACAGATGAAAGATGCTTCTAAAGAGTCAAAGTAGAATTTTTCATTCTTAATGAAAAACAAAGTTAGTCAAAGCTATATGAAATTTGGCACCCCAACAAATAAAAGCTAAATTGTAATATTGGTAACCCAACAAATAAACTACTGTTCCTCTTTCTTTTGCTTTCAGAATGTTAGAAAGCACACATGTATACAAATATGTATGTAAATGATTGTTATTAAAAATGCCAGCTTTCCCTTCATGTAAAAGGATGGACATAACCATCTAGTTTAATGTGGGACATGAACTGATACGAAGTATTTATCAATTCTGTCTTGAAAGTTCCATGTGGTCCCAGTAAGGGGAAGTGGGTGATAGCGACCACTGAAACAAATCAAAAACAGAAGAAAAAAAGAAGGAAAGAAAGAAAAGGGGGAGCAGAGGGAGGAATGATAAAGCAAAAAGTGGTGAAAAAAGGCCAGTTACATGGCATTAAGAACAAATATCAACAGAATGAAATACAAGTTGATCTTCATGGGGGAGCTGGTTTGGGTGACAATATCTGTAATTCTCACTCAGCTTGGAACTTTGTAGTTAGGTCCCTTTTGCTCATAACTGAACGTCTTCTTCTGGTGAGGCATTTGTTCTTGAACCCTAAACTGGTGGGAAGAACAGTGGACATGCTTTGTTGTGGACGGTGGGAAAGGTTTTGATTTCCACCTGGGTCTATGTAGATAATAGCTATATTGCTCTTCAAGCTGTGATTAATAGAGTCCATTTGTGATAACTGAAACAACCTTCAGTAAATTGAAATTTTTAGTTTTAAACAGCTTTAGGTGCATTCAGGTAAATACAGCCTAAGAGTTTATAATTAGTCTGACATTTCTAGACACAATTAACTTGCAGATTCAAATAGTTGATTTACATATATAAATATCATCATGCACTGACAATTCATAATCTTCCTTTAAAAATGTAACTCCATCATAAGTCATTCTTGGGTAGATATTTAAATCACTTTATGGCTTCACACACATACACACATGTACCATTCAGGAGATCTTTACTTAATCACTAAAAAACATTGCTATGCCATTTCCTTATATAGAAGTCCCAAATTTTTGATTAAAGAGTAAATGTAGAAAATGATTTTTATATTATAGATTCCTTTTACACATTTTCTATCTTTTTATTTCTTCACAAAGTACTCTTCATTATTTTTTGTGTTAGGCCTTTCAAAATCTGAGTTTTAAGAATCAATTTAAATGAACACAGAGAAGTTATTTTCATTATGGCATTGAAAATATAGTCAAACTTCAATGTTATTATTCAAATCCTCAAATAAGAATCTGTTTAATGGAGTTAATATTTGGCAGAGACAGAGACTTGATGTTCTATGTATTCCTTCACCAAATGACACTAATTATAGTCACATTTGTATGCACCTCTTTTATTAAATGTCAACCAATGCAGATTAAAACATCCTACCTGGAAAGGTAAGCCCGAGTAGAAAACAGAGTAAACTACAAAATCAAATTAAAAAAAAATGAAACTCCCAACTCACATGGATGGGTTGAAGTGTACATTTGCCATATACAATGTATATTTTTAAAAAGCATGCATCTCTTTAAAGAGCTATTTATACAAACCATTTATTTTCCATTATTTTAAGAAAGTACTATTAAAACTGGGGTGTTTTTGTACCATAAAATGTTTACATTGAATAGAATTAATTTTAGGTCCAGGGACATTCAGAGTTGCCGAGCACTGAAGGCTGAAATCCATTGCCTTAAGAAGCACTGGGGGCCATGGCCTGTTAAATTCTAACAATCTGTGCATCCGTGTGTCTGGCCGCCATCAGTGAGACTATTGTGGGCGTGCTGGTGTGACGAAGGCTACTGGGCTGCATCGTGCCAAGCCCTCAGGTAGGAATTACTGCTTTTCTTGCCTCAGTTCCCAGCTGTATTATGTCACCAAATCACATCACAGTGTAATCAAAGATGAATAAAATATTTTTTTTTTCCTTTTCCTTAAATGCTTTTTCTGTCAATTACAATCAAAGGACATGATTTCAGGTCTGTCAGTCTGTGAGGCTCTTCCCTACTGATCACTGAAGCTGTAATCTGCTAAATATAAAATGAATCAGAAAAGTCTTACAATGATTTTGCTATTAAGAATTTTTTTTTTCTCCTTCCACAGGGCACAAAAATGTAATTGGCCTTTAAAGAACAAAATCAAAGATATTTTTTTTTAATGACTCCTTTGGCTTTCTTCCTTTAATGCTTGCCTCTTCCTGCCTTAATTCTAAATCTTCTGTTGCAACACTGGTTTGCTGTTCTGAGAAAATACACATAGTACTCCAAAACTATATGATTCTTTATAAATATTCGGCCCTTGTCTTTGCCTGTCCGCCACTTTCTTGCCACATTACTATCATTTAGGTACCCTGTAATATTAGCAGTAATTCTGCTATGACCCCAACTTCTAGACGGGTTGCAGGCTTGATTATATTATTAACCATAATCAAAAAAAACATTTTCCTAGAATGATTTTAGCTTGGTAGTTGGGATTGCTTTCTTTGATCTTCTTAGTGTTATTTTACGATAGATTGCTCCTCATTTACACTACAAATGCTGGCAAAAATGAAAGTGGTATCTCTGCTAGCAATGCCTGATAAAATAAAATAACTGGTCCAGCAGTCTCTGCCAGCTGCTTTCATGGAAGAAAATCAGGTTGTTTATCAATGGGCAAAGAGGCTTAGAATGTAAATGTTTGCCATCAGGAGAAGCTTTATATAACCTGACGTGAACTTCTGGCTCTTCAATTAGATTTACCTTATTTCTATTTTTAACATTACTTAAGCATGTATTTGTGAATAAAAACACTTTCCTTTTGTGCCACACCAAATACCATTCTTGGGGGATCAATTTCCAAATAACTTAGGAAACTTAAGAATATGAATGCCATTGATATGATCTTAATTTTTACCCCCTGAATTTTCAATAAGTCCCCCAGTTTGTCTGTCCTTCTCCTTTAGCTTATGCTACCTTATATTATTATTTACTTACCAAACTAAGACATAATTTGCTGTGTTGCCACACTATATTTATATGGGAGGGAAATAGACACCTGTTATCCAGTACTTTTCTGTCATTCATCACACACACACAAACACACACACACACACCACGTACACACACACACAAATGGGAACAACAAATATTGAGAAAAAAAGCATGGTATCAAGCACTATATATGTTTTATAATAAATATAAAAATTTAATGCTCTATCTTTTCTATATGCCAGGAGGTATTGTTTTAAATCACTTGAAATAATAGGTCATATACTGAGAAACAGACTCTAGTTTCTTCAAAGTACTTTGATCAATAAATAAAACATTGCCCAATATATCAAAAACGAAATCTTTGAAAGAGGAAGCAAAAACAGTTATACTTTTGAATGTATTTTTGTCCCTGGTGTTGTGGGGTCACTGGTAACCCCCACAGCACCATTTTTGAAGCCCAGTACCCAGCACTAGTGAGCAAGTAATGCATCCCCTTGAAAGGAAAGCTTTGTAATGGTTTCAACAAAGATGTCTTCTTATATGTGCACATTTTTTTCTTTACAATACTGGATTTGAATCCTTTTTCAGTACTTTCTAGCAGTAGAACTGAACAAATCATTAAGCCCTCTGAAAATCAGTATCTTTATATATATAATGAAGATCATATTATCTACCCCACTGAGTTTCTGTGAGGACTTTATATACCCAGTACATACTGTTTACTTGTAATATCACATAACACTTTTTATTGAAATTAATTATCATTTCTTTTCTATGAAAGTGCTGGTCACTGCAGAGAATACAAAACAGTGGATGCTTACCTTTATATTCTTCATTATTTTGCACAGTCCCCATAACATACAGTAGTCACTCAAAAACATGATTAGCTAGATGGATAGGTAGATTAGCAAATATGTACATAAGTCAAGCAAAGGAAAAAAACCAGAAATTACTTGGTAAATTTGGTCACTTTATAGATAACAAGCTCTAAATACAAGTTTATTTTCTCCTTAAATGTTTCATATAATGAATATATTCAAAACTTTCATTCCACAAGTACACCCTCTGCATGACTTCTGCTTAACACACAATCACAAACACCAGTGCTTCCCAAACCTTATTCCACGACAGGAAATTAACATTTGTAAAACACACTAGGACACACCATATCAGAAGTCAGGGAAGAGAGGATCTCAGCCATTTGATTTCACCCAGATCCCAGGGAGATGCGCAGGTCCCTGGTAACCCCCACAGCGCCACAGACTCACAAATGGACAAGGAGTTTGGGAAAACTTTGATTTGCCTAATAATATTTACTGAATTACTTAAAATACTGCCTTGGGTTAACCTTATCCTAGTACCAAAATCTGTTAAGTTCTAGATACTATGATTTACGTTTTGCTAATAAACAATAATGAACAACTTCAAGAGTCCCAGTGGCTTAAACAACATGGATTTCTTTCTCACTTGTGTTGCGGGTTTGCTGAGGCGTGGAGTGCTCTGAGAGGCTCCATGTTGTCCCCACTCCAGGGACTAAGTAAGTCTGAAGGAGCCTTCCTGTCTGGAATGTCCCTGCCTGCTGTATCAGTGGAAGATACCAGGGTGGTCACTTGTTGGTTATTAAGTACTTCTGTCACAATTTTCAGTGAACAAACAGACTCATGGCCATGATAAAGGACCAAGGTGTGAGGAAATGCAACCCTGTCACATGCCTGACAGGGGACCACATACTCATGACCAGTTCTAATGACAGCCCTTTATTTCCTTTCATTTTTCCTTTTTGTGATTAAGAGGTCTTAGCATAAGGAAGCAGATGTAAAAGATTATACATCAGAAATAACAATAAAGGCAGATCTTTTGTAAAAGAGAATATTAAAATGCTGTTTTAGCCTAAGAAATGCCGTATTGGTAATAAGACCCATTTGCTAATTGCAAAGTCAATTTTGCACCTGAATTCACTTTATTTCTCAATGTTTTTACCCAACTCTCATGGAGAAATTTTAAATTGTCAAAATTCTAAGTTGTCTTCAACACAAATTGTCCATGAAAACACACAATTCACTTTAAAAAAATTTTTTTTAGTTGTAGATGGACACAATACCTTTATTTCATTTATTTTTATGTGATGCTGAGAATCAAACCTAGTGCCTCACATGTGCCAGGCAGGCGCCTACCAGAGCCACAACCTCATCCCTACAATTCACTTTTTTAGGATGACATAACTTGATTATCCAGGACAGAAAGCTTGTGCAAGCTCAAGTATGCCACTGTTCTGATAGATTTCCTTGAGCCACACACACCTCTCAGTGGTGGATGCAGCTGCCCTGTGGTCCAATGACAGATATATCACAATCACAGCCATTTTCATTAACTATGATATTCCCGCCAGTCTGCTGTTGATCCCACCTTGCAGAACCAGCGTACTTCATCTAAGTAGCTATCAAGCACAGATTCGGGGTGGTCTGACTAGTTAATAAAATGTAAGTCACCTGACAAAGCCGTATAGGTTGGAGATAAATAAATGAATGCAGTAAAAATTCCCTTAGAGTAAAAATCACTATAAATAGAAATGGGCCAGGGTAACATCTGCAATTGGGGGGAGAAAGCATCCAAATAGTAGTAGTCTGTACAGCATAATGTAACAAAGTTTCTGGAAATTTTATATATATACTATACTATACATATATGTAATAAATATATTGCTTTTCATTTGGATGTCTTAATACTTCTCTGTCTCATTTTGTGGAAATTACATAAAAAGAGCATATTCTCTATCCCACATACAGTGCCTGCACTGACAGGTGGCAGGTGGAGAAGCGACTCTGAAAGGAACATGCCCCTATATTTCTAAATGCCCTGTGGCATACCTTGATGATACACAGTATGATCCAAAACCATGTGCCCTAAATCTCCAATATGGCAGCCGATTCCCATTCTGTGCACAAAGCAGGTACAACACACAGAGACCTGATGGAACATGCATCCTTCAGCCTGGTAAATGCACTTGGATTAGCAAAAAGATTTTAAAGCAGCCAATAATTATAAAAGTGTTACTTGCCATTGCATAATTATTTAATAAACCACATAAGATACGAACACGCTTCGGTCACAGAGGCCCTCTTCGCTCTGCACCATATGGCTAATGGCTTCGATCGCACATCACACCACACTGAGCGCTCCTTCCCATCGCACGGCATTGGCTGCAGGCTCAGTTTGCGGCTAATGTGCTTGTTACCCTTTCACTGCATGTTTATTTTATGAAACGGCGGTGCCTGTTTTTGGTGTTGATTCTAAAATGACAAATGACTATTTTTATATCCTAACAAGGAAATGACCTCAATACGAATTTTCCAAAATGGATTTTAAAAGACATTTTTTTGTTATCTTTTTGCAGTTGTGGCTCCAAACTGGGGCCTTTCGCATTTTGATGAATGTCAACATTTATTATGATGTCACTGGTAGATGTAAAAAGCTACATTCAATTATGTCCTGGCAATGCTTGAGAACATTTCACTTGTAGATTTCTTCTTGGGGTTCTCTGTGTCTACTACAGGGTCATAGCAAGGATCAGGGGGTTCCAGATGATTTTGTTCCAGAAATGATCTTCCATATCCAGTCTCCCGGGGCACCTCTGTGAAGATATCACAGCAACTTCTCAGTGGATATCAGCACATGTTGGAATATTTCAGACACGTGTCTTCAGCATCCTTCTTTCTAAATGAACACTCATTGAGTAATGCATTTGGTTTTAAGGATTAAAAAAAGGAAAAAATGTCCCAGTGAAATATTGCAAAAGTAATTTATCAATTTAATATTTTAAACTAAAACTAAATATTTGGCCAATTCATTCAGATTTAATCAGCATTTTTTTTTTTCCGACTTTCTAGACCAGATGTTTTGGCATTGGTCGTGGATTCTAAAATGTTGTGGATGAAAGGAATGAAATCATCCCTCGGAACAAAGAGACTGACCATCTATCTAAACAATAACAACAACAAAAAGGAAAGTAAAAAGCACATGATTAACACCACAGTCTCTTTGCCTGAAAACAAAAAGGAATGCAAGAAAATATCCTTTTTTTCATTTGGAATTTTTTAAAAAGATATAGTCTCAATTTCATGTTAGGAAAGCCTATTTCTGGGTGACAAATTTTCTGTTTCTAAACATTAAGAATGTTACAAGGTAGAAAAATGTTTACCCTCTTAGAACTTAATCAAATTTGTTGATGGCAGAAATTAGCATGACTAGTGCTTAGCAGAAAATCAAGATGATTACTCCTAACGTCCCAGTTTTAAAGAGCCCAACATGCTCGTTTTGTATTTCAGCCAACATAATTTTATAATAGTTTGGTTTCAAATGTTTTTCAAGGATGAAAAAAATAAATGATTTAAGTTTTCCTTGTTCGAAGAGAAATCATTTAATGATGAGACAAATTTGGGTACTATTTTTGCTTGAGATATGTTTCATATTTATACAAATTCACATGTTAAAACCATGGAGTTAGATGAGCAAAAGGCCTCGTGAGTTGGAAAGAAAAAATAAATAAATAAATAACTACTCTAATATCCCCAAATCTAACAGAGTATGCTTATCTTCATTGGGCCACCTATTTGCCAGGTAAGGTTTTAAGTATTTGTATCTTTCTTTAAAGTAGATACTAAAACTCAAATGTATCCAGCTTTTAAAAAGCAGGACAATGAATTAGCCTTCTTGGTTCACTGTCAGTTTTCTCCGTTTGGAATAAATAGCTGAGTAAATTTGAAATCTTAGTTTTTAAAAGAGCAAAATATCACAAACAGCATCAATACTAGCCAACTACTGAAATTAGCAATTGAGGAAGCACTTATTTCTTTCAAAACTACATTAACCAATTTATACATTACTCCTACTATGTAAAAAATGCCTGTCTCTCAATTGTAACTAATTTATTTGCCACTACAATCTGCTCTGCTAGAACATGAACTAGGTAATTCATAACTGGGCAGTGGAGGCAAGATTTATTAAAACTCTGTTACTGTAAGGCTTTAGCTGCTTCCCATTTTGGCTTTATTATCCATCTAGTTATGAGTTGTTTTTTTTGTTGTTGTTGCTGCTGCTGCTGCTGTTGTTGTTTTTAGGTAGCCAATAATGAGAAACAATATGCATAAGGGTTGCCTTTATTAAGTGTCAGCTTCCTCCCTGATTTTTGCTTCAAGGGATAAAGACATTCTTTGATTTGTTTTTCTTTTTTCCCCCAGTGAGCAAGAAATAAGCCTGAAAAATCACATAACACATAAAAGAAAGGCTTGGGTGATTTGTCATCAGGGATTATTAGCTTGCTGTAATGTCTCTGCCTTACAGAGACCCGGGTGAAATCTGTGCTATGGCTGGAGCAGTACCCAGCCGGTTTAACTACCATGCCTCCCTGCCACTTCACAGCTCCTGCCTCCCATTTGTAAGATCTGGCTTCTTGGCACCATATGATTTTATTATGCCTGAGTCTACGGTGACGCGGGATATGCAAGGGCACCAGGATGCCCATAGTAAATAAGTTGTTTCAATGCACCTAATAGTACCCTGGTGCCCAGCAAGTGTTAATTTACTTCACATGAATGAACAGTCTGCTTCCAGACAGCAGTTTACCCACCCGGGCTCACCATAGGCTTGGCCCATTATTAATAAGGCTCTTGCCTTTGTTCACTCTGGGACAGGCCCTGCCTTTGTTAGATATCTTTTTTTTTTTGTTCGGTTCAATGATGTCAAGATCTTTTTTTTTTTTTCCCCCTTAACCAAGATCGAATTATGGCTCAGTTTGATAAGAAAATGTATCAATTTATAACTCAAAACAAATTGACACCAGTTTTGTGGTTGTTCCTGATTCTTCTCCAAGGTTCCTCAGGCATTTCCAGTAAATGATAGCTGGGGAAAAGAACAGGTCCAACGTGCTAAGCTCTCTGTTGAAGACTGTACACAAAAACACACCAAGAAAAAAAAATGACTGAGCTTTAATTGCTTGTTAATAAGTTTTTTTAATTGACCTACTCTAGTTTGGTGCATTCTCTGTTATCTTTTGCTTGTTTTATCAGAGTCCATGCTGTGATATTGTCTCAGTGAACCCAAGACAAGGAAATACACAGCCTGGGTATGTGTAAACTGAAACAGTTGGCATTTCCCTCTCCTGTGATTTTTGTTCTTTGTAAAGCCAATAAGAAATTTCTTTGCAAAAGAGATTAGAAAAACCAAAGTAGCAGTAAGAAAACCTTCATTTCTATAGATTATCTCACATTTTTGAAAATTTGCCCCTCTCCCCAATCACATAGTTAACATATTTCCACATTTTGAACATACTTATATTCAAAGCTAAACTTTTCTATAATGGGTTGCTTTGACATTCACTTTGAGTCTTTTGTTGTGTTTGTTGTTGTTGTTAGTATTTTGGAGAAAATTTGATTTCCTCAAGAGCAGACACCTATGTCAACAGGTTAAACCATGTAAAACCAAATTTTCAGCAGGTTTTCAACTTAGAAAATCACATTTTCTGTCCACTTCAATTAGAGAGGCTATTTTAGATAATAGAGTACCCTACCAGGTAATTTATTGTATTTTATGTATGAGATTATACCATATTTTATCTATACGCACATAGCTGTGACTGTATTGGCTGCAAACATTCATTTTTCAGGATATGCACTGGAAAGGCAGTAGGAAAAGCGAGAACACGTAATCTGTCGTGGCGTAGACAGCCAACTGTGGGAAACGTGACAACCGAAGTGTATGAGTTCTGACAATAAAGTAATAAAACCAATTTCCTTGTGTGGTTCATACACTAGTTCTGAAGTTAGTTTCATAAATGGAGCTCCCAAAATGCTCTGAACAGGGGCAGCACTACAGAAATCACCACGTCACATCAGAACTTAAAGTGTTGTATACATCTGATTGTTAACATGTCTATATTTAGATAAACAAACGTGCCTTCTTAAATATCTCACCAAATGAAATTCTCTTGGACCTAATCATCACAAGAGTCTTTGAACTATTTCAGAAGCTTTGAAACACCAATTTTTTTTACACAATTTTTCACATTGTACCTAACATGTTATATAACATATTCTGGTGAATATACTTGTTTTGTTTTTCTAACCTGAGTGTCAGGAGTGTGAATAATTATTTTCTGGGAGGCATTCTAAGTGACTTGAGGAGGAAATCTAATAGGGTTCATCAAGAACTATCAATGGACCAAGAACACGATCCCAATAGTCAAGAAAGTCTCCAAAGAGAGAACTCCAGGTGAGGAAATAGGAACATCTCTCTTCCTGATTGCTAGTTATGTTCTGAAGTGACTTCAACTGGATAGTATATTAAAAATTCAAAATATTATTCCATAGCTCCTTTGAATTTCAAGAGCTAAACCTTAAACCTTAGTAATTGATACTAATCTCAATTGGGAAGGAGGCAGGGATTATACTTCTTATAACAGGCAAAGAATGGGCCTCATTTGATAGTTTTTGACATTTGATAATAATTGCTCTATCAAATTGCTTCTTCACCTGAAATTAAGTCTTTCTCCCAAGTCTTTTTACATTAATTACTGCTAGTCATATGACATAAGTTCTCTTTTAAATGAAGAAAAGCATTAAATGATTTATAAGCCAAAGTAGGAAATAAGGCTGTATCTGATACCTAATCTCAATAAAAGAATCAAATCCTAGTCATTGACCAAATCTCTTCAGAACAAAATATGATATATCAATGCACATACATTTGATGCATCATGTCAGGAGTGGAAGGTAGTTTTCAAATTATTAACTGTGGCCTCATGAGGAGAAAAACTGAGACCCACAGAAGTGAAGTGCTTTACTCACTATCTCACAGCAAGTTGATGGCAGAACCAGAAGGAAAACCCAGAGTTATAAGCACTCTGTGACCAATTCTGGATTGTTCTGCTTTCCAGAGCCAGTCACAATTATCCAAGTCCAGATTCTTCTCTCAGGAAGGAAGCATTGGTCAGGGCCAGTTGCAGAGCTTCCTGGCCACAGAGAAGTCTACAGTCACTAATGACCTGGTTGTGGTCCCCGCAGGTCCTGGCATATTGAAACGGTACCAACAGCAAGCCCAGGGAGAGTTGCTGTGCCGGTTGGCTCTGCTCATGGGCATGTGCCCAAGGAAGTGAAAGAGAGCTGAAGTCCAGCCCAAGCCCAGTACAATGGCTGATTTGATCCATCAACTTGGATGGTGCCAGGATATCTGGTCAGACATTTTTCTGGTATTTCTGTGAAGGTGTTTCTTGGATAAAATCAACATTTATATTGGCAGATTTTGAATAAAACTAATAATGCTTAATAATGTGAGTGGAACTCTGTCAACATCGGAGATCTCAGTAGGACAGAGATTATCTTCTCCCAAGAGAGAAGAAATTCTGCCAGCAGGCTGCACCTTTTCCCTAGGCTCCAGCCCCAGGAACCTGGGCTCACAGGTCCTCCACCACTGTGTGAACCAATTCCTTGAAATAAATTAAACCTCTCCCTGTGTCTCCTGTCTTGTCTTGTGTCCTCTCTCTCTCTCTCTCTTTTTCTCTCTCTCTCTCTCAAAAAGAAAACCCAGCTGCCATCAGGTAGCATGGCAAAACCTTTCTCTTCCCAAAGGTAGGCTTTGGGACAGTAGAATTTGATATGTATGGATTAACTCGAATTATTCTCTTCAGGGAAAAATTGGGAATAATAACAAGAAAAACAGTGTGAGGGATTGGTTCCAGAACTCCCACAGATACCAAAATCCACAAATGCTCAAGCTCCTTGAATAAAACAGCATTAGCTTGCATATTATCTACACACCTCCTCCCATGTCCTTTAACTCATCTCTGAAGACTTATATTATACAAGGTGAATATCTGTTATACTTCATTGTTTAGAGAATAATAACAAGAAAAAAGTCTATACATGTAAAGTACAATTTTTTCAAATGTTTTTCATCCAGAGTTGGTGGAATCAGTCTTGTCGACGGGTGCAGGGGTCTGATGTCCACGTGTGCCTCTGTGTGCTCATGCATCCTGTTGATACTGTTGCCATGGAGCTGCTACACACTGCTGTTCACTCTGGGCATGTCTCCCTAATCTTCATCAAGGTACTGGTGTCAACTAGCAAAGCCTCATCTTTCCTTGTCACTTATACTTCATGCCATTACTAATAATAAACTAAACACTGTGAGTTTGAGTCAATTCCTCAGAGTAGATTTTTAAAGTATTAAATAAAACTTGAAACATATCCTTGAAAGATGCCTGAGGATTCAGAGTCACACACCAGACAGGGCAAGAGGAAACCCGGAGCTGCCCACAGGGGCATAAACTTTCTCTTGACAAAGGTAGATCTTAGGGTAGTAGAATGTGACACGGACTTCTTAACTCAAACACACTGTTTAGAAGATAAATGGTAATAGTAACAAGAAAAAAACTATGTACATATAAAGTACAGATACAATTCTTTTTCAAATATTGCCTATCCACTGGTAATGAAATCAGCATTTGTGGAACCCATGGATACAGAGAGCCAACTTCCTGTGATTATTTCTCAATAAATTATTGACATTAATTTATTACTAACTGAAGCATATTCCCATTCCCTGAAAGTAAAATATTAGGATTAAGTGATATCTTGAATCATTGGCTTTTTTCATCTTGTAACGTATTTGACAAGAATTTTCTTACCTTAAATGATGTGTATCAAAAATATTTAAACTCAGTGAAAATGATACAGCTGTATATTTATAATGAGAGTGACAAAAGGAGAACTTCATCAGCATAATTGTGATAAAAATTTCTAATGAACAGTCTCAAGGCAGAAGACCACATATTACAGCATTGATAGAGGATAAGGTGAAATGTACCATACTGCACAGGCTCCAGTCAGGGACAGAGAGAAAGGAGGATTTTAGCAGTGAAACAAACCACACATAATTTTTGGTCATTTTTGGTTCTCTGTATAATGATTTTGAAATATTCTTTTTTTTTGAGTTTGAAATATTCTTACAAGTATATGTTAGCATATACTTATAATTTTAAAGCTTCTCCTAAGACTTGTTAGGTAAGCTGATTTGGGTATGCTTTGGCTTAGTGATTGGTGATGAAGTAATTAGAAAAATAAGCAAGGGGGACATTTTTAAATCAAAGCCCGATTTGTTCAACACATAAGCTACCCATGTTTATGGAATACTGTACTTTTCCTTTTCCTTAATGCCTTCTCGGCCACTTGGGTCCTAAACTTTTGTCTTGATACCACAGTCAGCTTTGTAGCCTTTCTCGCTTCTTAGTTCGATGTTACATCTTATCGTATTATTAGATTTAAGCTTTTTTGTGAAAGAATTATATTTCTAAGAATTCTTTTTATCTTGCTCATGGAGCTTTCCCATTGAATGGTCAATATTTTTTTAGTTGATGGGAGAGTGCTGTTTTCTTTTGGGTCCACGTTAACCCTATAAAGGAAAATCAGCTTTCTGTTTTAAAAGGTGATGAAGACAATGACCAGTTTCAATTGAATAGAGTGGAGCTAAGTGAAAAAAGAAGCCATCCTTGGTCCTCCAGAACCACAAAAGTTTACAAATTTTTAGGTATTAACATAAAATCCAAGAAGTTGACATCATCTGTATTCACCCTCCTGTGGCTCCTTGGCAGCAAGGAACAAGAGCAATTATAGAAGAAATTCAGCTGAGTAAGTAGCTCTTTTACATTCACCAGGAAGCAATATATATTCTGTTTGTGCTGTTAGCTTAATGGCTTTCATTCTGTAATAAGTTTCTAACATCTATTCTCTATAAAGCATTCCACAGTCAGCTCTACATCCAGCCTCCTGCCACCCTCAAATTCATGTAAGATAGTTTTGTTTTACATCTTCATTAGAAATGAAGAATCAACTGACCACAGAGAGATTCATGCTTCCTCAAAAATACTTAGACACAAATTTTGGAAATCAGCCCCTATTTGATACCAGCTTTCCACGAGCTTTGTAGATTTTTATGCCTATCTCAAAGTCTTGAACAAAGTAGAAAAAAACCCATTCTCCAGATTAATTTATAATCCATCAATGAGTTTCAAAAATGTTGATTGAATACAAACTGTGTTCCAAGCACACCACTTGATCTGGGGAGACTGTAAACAAGCCACATTTGATTTGGGTCCTCAAAGGCAACTGACAAAATAACAAAATTGGATAAGAAGAGGGACTCTGTCTTCTGAGGTTGATAAAAAACAATCTTCTGAGGCCATAAAATATAAAACAATTAAATAAGATATTCTGAATTAAGTTAACTACACTATGATGTTCTAACAAGCACAAAATCATGATAAAACTGGCATTTGAATGTGAAATTATGAAGCTGAGGCTAGAAAAAATGCCCTGTCACAGTTCACAGCAGAGCCAGCTCTGAAATGCTTGTTTTTTTTGACAATTGCGTCACTTGATGAAGCAGGGGAAAGGACATGGCTTGGAACAGCTGCAGCTAAAATCCGGGTCAGTCAGACAGATTCCCTTTCTCCCTGGTCTACCTCCCTCCTCTGATTCACTCCAGGATTCTCACCTTCCTGAAGCGAATAAATCACAGACAAGACAAAGGAGCCAAGAACTGCATTGTTATTACCTGTGGCTCCAGTCAAAGGAGACTCGCCCCCTGAGTCTTTCTGAATTGGAAGATTTCTTTTATTTGATTCCTTTCCTTTCTATGTGATGAGAGAAAACATAACAGCATCTCTCAGGGAAGAAGTTCTGAAATTCCAACCATAAACATTAAAAAGAAGAAGCAAGTTAGATTTTTTCTCTCGGTATCACATATCTGAAACAATTTCTAGAAAATAACTAGTTTCCCAGTATTGTCCATGAAAATCATTGACCAACTCTCAATAAATAAAGGCTGCTGCTATTCACTCTAGAACATTCCACAAGGTCACTCCCTACAAATTGGAAGACCCCCCTATTCATTGGAGAGCCCCCAAATTGCCTCTCCAAGTAAATTTCCTGAGTGTGCACACTGAAGTTAGAGCATTCTAAAATCACACCCAAACTTATGGCAAATACACTGGACCAACTTCAGGTGGAATAGTAAAAGAAAAAAAAAAAAAAAGAGATTTCAACATGTGTTTTATGTATGTTATGGCATCAGAAGATTGCTACTTATCAATCTCCAAGAGTAAGCACCTTTATTTATACAATTCTATCCAATTTCTGTTTGGTTTCAATGCATATATTTTTCAAACCAGCATTTGTCCCTTAAGAATCTAAAAACCTGTCCCCTCAAAAGTAATCTATGAAGACCCAACAAAATCTTCATCAACAGCTGTTTTTCAAAGGTTGCAATTACATTTATAACTAATAAGAAAGATATAACCTCTTTACCAATTCAAATAAAATGTCATACTCAAAATATGTCATAATTACTTGAAATATATCATAATTATTTCTTCTTCTTAAGAGGATTTTTTATTTTTGATAAAAAACATGTAGTATAAAATTTCCCATCTTAGCCATTTATAAATGCAGCATACAGTGGTGTTAACTATATACACAACTGTACCATGCATATAGTTGGGCAGCAGATCCCTAGAAATGTTTAACTACTAAAACAAAGATTTTGTTATCTATTGACAACTCCCCTTTTCTCCCTAGCTCAGCTCCAGACTACCATTCCAACTTTCCTTTTCTTAAAGTTCAACTACTTTAGTGCCTCATATAAATGGTGTTCATCTGTTTGTGGCTGACTTAAATCACTTGGCATGAAGTCTTCAAGACTCATTGTGTGTTGGGTTTCCTTCTTTTTTAGGCTTGAAAGATATTCCACTGTATGTATATAACTCATTTTCTTTATCCATTCATGTGTCTGTGGACACTCAGGTTGCTCCAGCTTTTGCTATTGTGAATGAGTCCACAATGATGAGCAAATATGTCTTCCAGGTCCTGTTTTCAAGTCTTTTGGTTATGTAACCAAAGTGAAATTACTGGATGATATTTGCTATGGGTTGAGCAAGTTTTGACTGTCTCCCAGTGCTTCATTGTTAGCTATTAAGAAGGTGGACACCGGGCCTGGGGTTATGGCTCAGCGGTTGAGCACTTGCCTTGCATACGTGAGGCACTGGGTTCGATCCTCAGCACCACATAAAATAAATAAAGATATTGTGTTCATCTACAACTAAACAAAATATTTAAAAAAAAAAAAAGAAGGTGGACACCATCTGACTATGGTATTTAAATTTAGGTCTTTGAAAAGAAATGAAGATTAGATAAATTAATTAGGATGAAGCTCCTATGATTGAATCCTGACAGTTTTACTAGAAGGGGTAAAAAGATCTATGCACATGTGCACACACTCAGGCCCCCTGTATTTGATCATGTGATGCCCTGGGCTGCCTCAGGTCTCTGCCAATAAGAAGGCCATCACCAGTTGTGGGTGCTCAAACTTGTATGTCCAGTTCTATGCCAAATAAACTTCTCTTCTTTATAAAGTATTCTGTCTCAGGTATTTTGTTATAGTAATAAAGAATGGACCAATACAATATAGTAATCCAAGTTTTGGTTTTTTGACAAACCTCTGCATTGTCTCTGATAGAAGCTACACCATTTTACATTTTCACCAACAGTGCACAAGAGTTCTAATTTCTCCACAGCCTCACTAGCACTCTTTATTCTCTCAGTTTGTCTCTTCAGTTTATTTGCTAAGTAAACATCCTAAAGGGTTCAAGGCAATACCTCATTGTGGGTTTAATTTGTATATCCCTGATAATTGATGATATGGGGCTTCTTTTTTGCTCATTGGTTATATATATATATATGTATATATATATATATATATATATGTATATATATATATATATATATATACATATATATATATATACACACACACACACACATATATATCTTCTCAATGTTTATGCAATCCTTTGCTCATTTTTAGATCAGATTATTTCTTGTCCCTCAGTTGAAGGAGTTTTTTATATATTCTAGATATTAATCTCTTATCAGACATATGGTTTGCAAACATTTTCTTCTGTTCCATACATTGTCTGTTCACTCTGATAATTATTTCCTTTGATGCCTTGAAGTTTTTTAAATTTTATGTAGTACCACTTGCCTACTTTTGTGTTTTTGGTGTTGTATTCAAAAGAAATCATTGCCAAATCTAACGTCATGTAGGTTTTCCCCATGTTTCCTCTAAGAGTGTGTAGTTTCGTATCCCTTTGTCTTTGACTTTAGAGAATTTAAGTATAACTCAGTGTGGGGATCTTTGGGTTCATTGGAGCTGAAGTCCTAAGCTCCTTAAATTTGGAAGTCCATTTCATTCCTAAGATTGGGAAGTTTTAGCCACTATTACTTATAATCTCTCCATTCCTTTAACTCTCACTCTTCTTCTGGGATGAACCTAAGGAATATATTGGTCTGTTTGGTGATTATCCTATAACTCTTTCAGGTTTTCTTTAGTTTTCTACATTTTTTTCTCTTTGTTTAATTGGCTCAATAATTTCTAATGACTTATCTTCAAATTCACTGATTCTTTCTTTTACTATTAAAAACCTTCTAGCAAATTTTTAATTAATTTTTTTTGTGTTCTTCAGCTACAAAAGTTTTGTTTGGTTCTGTTTTATAGGGTTTCTCTCTCCTTATTGCTATTCTTCTGTTAATGCATCATCTTTCTGATTTCTTTGAGCTCTCTACATACTTCTGCAGTACACTGAGCTTCTTTAAGACAATTGTTTTGAGTTCTTTTTAAGGAAATTTATGGCTTCTTTAGTACATGTTTGTGGAGATTTAATTTGTTCCTTCGATTGGATCATGTTTAACCTGATTCTTCACATGTCTCATTTGCTAGGATGCTTGTATTTGAAAATACAGCCACCTCCCCAAGTCTTTATGAAATGAAGTTGTACAGAGAAAACCTTTACCTATCAGCCTGACTAAAGAGTCTAGGGACCTCTTTAAATCTTTCCTGGGGATGCATTTTCTCTGGCTTTGGCAATGTAGTTTCCCAGTTAGAGATGTTTGCCTTTCCTTTCCGAAGCTAGAAATTTCTTGCTCCCTCTTGTGTCTCTCCTCAGTACTGCAAGTTCTTCTGTGCTGTAACAAGTCATAGCTCTTTTGTCACCAGTAATACCAAGACATCTAAAATATTCTCCAAGTCAAGAGAGACAGAACCAATCTCTTAAACAATCCCCTAAAATGCCAGGATGTTGGTAACACCACATTCTACTCTTCTGTTTTTCTAAGAGAGAAGCCACAAGCTCTAGATTGCACCAAATCGTGCTCACATCAGTCTATACATGGTACTACAGGTTCTCTGGTGCTGCTGCAAACAACTGAGTTCTGTTTTGTTCTCGATAGTCTGGTTCTCCTTTACTGATCTGTGTTTCCCATTAGCTTTCCACCACTGTGACCAAATACTTGAGATAATCAACTTAAAAGGAAGAAAGGTTTATTTCATTTCATGGCCTCACAGAAATTTGAGTCCATGGTCACATGGCTCTGTTGTTTGGGTCCTGGTGGCACGGTCCATCATGGCCAGAACACATGGCAAGGAAAGCTGCTCATCTCATGGTGAGCAAGGGACCAAGGTTTCAATATCTTCTTCAAGAGCATGCCCCTGTGACCTCACATCGTTCCACTTGGCCCTATCTTCTGAAGGTTGTACCACCTCCTTATATTGCCCAGACTGGCAACCATATCTTTAGCAATGGCCTTTGGGGAACATTCAGGAGCCAAACCAGAGGATGCTGAAAGTCACACAAGACCTAAACCCGTGCCTTGGTTGGTCCCAAACACTCAAATGTTAGACTTCCATTCCACTCTTCTACTTTCCTCTTGCAGGAGAAGCAGAGTTGAGTGAACATTTCCAATGGTACCAACTTCTGATGACCACATGACATGGAACAGATTGCTTTACCCATTTCCATGCAGCTGTTCCTGACTTTGAGCTTGCCTGGGGTACTACAATTTCTTTACTGGTTTCTGGAGTTATTTTAAGTGCTTAAGACATGTTGAACCATGCATTGTGGTAAAGCTGGTGTCTCTGTAGGAAAATAAGTCCTTGGGCTTGCTATTTTGCTATCTTGCCAATGTCACTAACATTGTATATCTTTACTTCATTTCTGTTCCCCAAACATTAGTATCTTTTTATGCTAGCCCTAGACTAAATACTGGTGATGCAAATATAAATGGCATAGCATCTAGGTTTGCATCATTACAATTTTACTGGTTTCTCCTATGGTATCTTATTTCCAGGAAAACTACAAAATTTTATACACACACATGCACACACACATATATGTAAGTTTATTCATTTTTTAAAAGTGCACTCATATTTTTGCCTTAATACATTGGTAGGTGTTCATTTCCTATCAAATCTAATCTTTTAGAAGAAAACTATTTGCAATAATTTCTAATAAAAATGAGACAAAATACTATAATATACATTCAAATGATTCTATATAACTTCTAACAACTGAAGCCCTTTACATGTATCACAATATAAACAAATCTGATTTAGAAAATAAGATCTCAGTAAAGATATGCAGAGGAAAAAATTGCACACATTTCATCCAAATCTTCATTCCATCTCTAGATAAATTTATCATTACATATAAATTGATTCAATACAATTAGTTCTGATACTTTGAAATTTGATGTTAATAACAACTAAATAGTTATAACTAAATAATAAGGTATTCATATTTAAATGACCATACAACTCTTTATCATAAATATCATACTAACTGTTCTTTTATTTCATAGAAATGGTGATGCAGTAAAATTTTATTTGGGGACAGTGTTGCTCATTTGGCTTTGTTTGCATCTCCTTGCCAGGTTCTAACTGTTATTCGACTCCTATGCCTTGTGGGGGATACATTTGACAAGTCTGCCTGGAGACTCTCCTTCTTTATGGGCCACCTACCCAAATTCTTTGCACTCAAAATTTCTCCCCTCGTCAGAATCAAATGGATGAGAGATGGACACTGACTCTATTAGACTACCTCCTGAGAATGTGCGATTGGAACTCAGAGACATCAATTTAGTCTAGGTTTATAATATGTGGATTCAAAACCTAAGAGAAACAACAATCATATGCACTAAGATGTACAGCACATTGGTTTTCCAAAAATTAAATGTAAACTAAATGTGGAAAAGGGAAACCAGACAAAGATTTGAAAGCAAAAGCTATAGGAGACTTCCTCATCATTTCTGAGGTCCACCTATGTTCCCACACTTGGAGTCAGTGAAGTCTCCCAGCTAACATCATAAAAATGCTTTCTAATTATTCAAGGTTGGTCAAGTTGCTCTCTGTTTAATTCTCTGGATGCAAGAAATACATCACTATGAATACATAGATCTCCTATGCCAAGGGAATGACCAGATATTCTGTGCACATAAATGGTCAATTTCAAATTGTTGCTTTATTGTCCATAATGAATTCATCCTTTCTGGAGATCTGCTTATGCCTAGAAGGAAATTCATTTAAGGTAAGATCCAACCTAGCAAATTTTCCATAATGAAATAACCTTTAGTAACTCATCAACAACTGTGTGTTGGTGGGATCACCTGTCTCCCATGCCAACATTAGGCTGATCACAATACTTCATGGAAGTATTGTATACCTTACTCAAACAGTGATATGAAAAAGAACAGCTCTTGGTTGATGGTTTCAGCAAAGGAGCTTTATCTTGCAGGCGTTAAAGGGCCTCCCCTAAATAATGTTTCTCCTAATGAAACTGCAGCTCAAGTGAAAATCATCTGCCCAAACTACAACTGTCCAAACTACAACATCAGTGGCAACCCCACTTAAATGAAGATTCACAAAGAAGCGTATCACATCAGCTTGAGGGCTTCCTCCCCATTTGTGATGGAAAGGTTCTTCTATAGCTGGAGAGGGCACACCAGCATGGAAAAGGCTAGCTGGCATGAAATGAGGATTAATTTTTCTTTCTTATGGTGTTGACTTGACTGGCTTTCCTTGCCAACAAAAGTCTTTTCAAAAGCTATGGTTTTTTAAAATTTTAAACACAGTGATCACTTTTATGATAAACAAAATAAATAACTAGACTAGATTCAGTCTTGAAAAGACTAAAATTCCATTCAGTAAGCAACTACTTGGTCCCTGGCCAGTTACCTTCATAACGAACAGATGTTCTTCAACATAATAATAAATCCATGCTCTCTACCTTACTCTGCAACTGAAGTACATAGTTTTGCACTGCAACAGACCAAAAACACAGCAGGCTAATGATGTGTCTGTCACCAGCCAAAATCACCCTCATCCACTTCACCTCCTGCCTCTTTCCCTTTTTCTGTTTACCCATCTTAGACTTCTTGATTCCTGCTCCCCAAAAGGTTTAAGAATTATAGCAAACACTGTTTGACTGGTCTTTCTATAGTTTCTTGACTTCTTCAAGGAAAGTCAATATATAAAACTCATAAAAAATACTTTCAATTTGAATGTACTTAGAGAGAGTAAAGACTTTCATTGACTATAGACTGTGACGCTTATTTTATGTTTATAAATCACATTTTGTTGGCACATTGCCCCTCTTCCTTGAATTCCATGCACACTTTTAATAAACACTGTCACCACATGGTTTTTTCCTAGCATGTTTCCTGAATAAGGTGCCAATCAAGCTGAAGGAAAATGTTTAATCTATGATGTAGTCTATGGGCAGTTCAAGTAGACCTCATTTATCATCTTCTTAAGCAAGAGCTTTTAAATGTAGCCAAAGGACGCAGCCTTAGGTTGTATAACCCATATGGCAAAAGTATAATCCTACTGTTATTAAGGTGCTATTTATTAATACCTCATTGCCAAAGTAGCAGAACACAGAGTATGCTCAAACATAAAAGCCTTGTGCTGTTCTTGAGGGAATTCAGTTAGTCATTGGCTGTGTAAATACACGATTTGTTTCTACTATATAGACCTTGAAATGAGCTACATCCCAAAGGGTACACCAAAACATCTGGAAGATCATGTATGGGTCAAAAATTCTGCTATGTGATTTTTCTTTTGAAATACTGGTTTATGGATAGATACCAAGAGGCATCCTTTAATCTGAATTTTAGATATCTGAGTAATATTTAGAAAATAGTTATATAAATCTCACATCATATTTACTGCCTGGAAATCAATTAGAAATAGACACTTTTATTTTCTGGTATTTAAAGGAAATCTGATGCTCTCTGAATCAATGCTTCACCCCAACGGAGCCTCCCTTACAGGGCTCTAGCCAAGCAGTACATCCATTTAATATTTTCTTGAGAAATGACATCCTATGGTCCACGCCCATCATGTGGGGGACTGGTTCTCGAACTTAAACATGCCAAACAGTCATCAGGAGGGTGATCCAAGGACTGAAAAGACTCCCTCCTCCCGAGTTTCTGATTCAATAGATCCTGGGTAGAGCTCAAGAATTTTCATTTCTGTCAAGTCAGATGTACTGTTGATGTTATTGTGCTGATGCTGCTGGTCCAGGGACCACAATTTGAGAATTAAATTCATAAGCAACAAAAGGATTATCTGTACTTAGGTGGCCCATTTTCTGTTGGCATTTATCCATATAAAATAATAGTCAAGTACAAGAAAAAACATAACAGGAGAAAATGCCTTTCCATGAACTATCATTTTAGAAACAAATCCACTCTAGGACATTTCCTGTATCTGTGAAAGCAATACCGAAATTTCTAGTTAGTGGTTCATAATATGAAGAACGAAGCTAAAGGTGTGTCATTCAGCCAGAAATTCCATGTCCTAACCAGTTTTTTCATCATCCTTGACTACAGTAATGAAATATCCTTCAACCTTCCCTTCAATCTGTAACAAATCCTCTGATCTCTAGTACCCGATGCATTAGAGAGAGTATATGAAGGGCTTGGTAGGAAAATTCACTGACATGTAACCCATAACTATACTAATGATAAATTTGTTCTATTTTGAAACTCTTCACTAATTTTTCTTCTTAAGGAACATTTTCATGTGTGCATACAATTTGAATTTTTTATTCTTCACCCTATTGCCCTAAGGTCAAGTGAATATGTCCTGACTTTCATATGGTTTTCGTCCCCTCCTGCAGATCCTGAAAGAGCTTTTAAGCATGCAGCTATTCCCACCTCCCTGCCACCCAACTGAGAAGAGATGAGCCAGACAGTCAATGGCCCTAAAGAGAGGATCGTGTTGCTCAGCTTGGTGCATATCAGTTGGAGTGATAGTGTGGCTCATAAACAATGGAGGAAATTACTCCTAAGGGGAAAATGACAAAAGAAATATGAGAAGATCTTTATAACAAAAATTAGTTATTTTATTTCAAGTTTTCTGAATTCTTAACTATTCGACAGGAAGCCTTCACTAAATTGGGTGCTGATGTCTCAGATTTTATGGTCATTTCACCTGAATCCGGTCTTGTGTTTACCAGTATTTTTTTAACCTTTGTGTTATTTTTTAAGCAAAAACAAAAACAAAAGCAAATTAACAGTACAACTAAGAATACAGAAAAGTTTTTAAACAAAAGAATACATTTGCTTAATACCCCCCACAGTATCCCACATGCATCTGTTTATTACACATTTACTAATAACAAATAATTCTTGGCCATTCATACAGATGTGTCTTCTAAGGATTCCTACTAAGCTTTTTTAGAGTTGTAATAAGTGTGTTAAAATATTTGAATGCCAAGAACTTTTAAAAATATATAATTCTATCTTTCCTCCAAGTTAGGATGAATTAGCTAAGTTTCACTGAAAGTTTACGTAACAAAGCACATAAAAGTTCTTGTTCAGTTTGCTGCTTATTCAGCTTGTCTATTTCAGGTTTTCTGCTAGCATAAAAATCTCACCCATAACTGTTACCACTATCCCAGGCTGACATTTAGCTCATTCTGCCAGGATTTCTTTTCTTGAAACACCGTGAAATATCTTGTCTTTTAAATGCAATCCAATGTGTTTTTCTTTTTTCAGAGACTTCTTCAAAATACTGTGTTATCATTTTAATTTTTTTTATTAACTAAAGTCCTCAAAAATAAGCCCTAAGTAATATAACATTTTAAAGGGAAACTTGAGATTCTGAATTCCTATAAAACATTTCACTGAAATGCCTAAATGATCATGACAAGATAGTAGAACTGAATATTGTAGTAGCAATAATGACCCGTGGTTGAGATGAAAGATATGGTGGTGTCATTAGGAGAATAGCTGACCTGAAACAATGAACACTTTGAAAACCATTTCCTAAATTAGTTTAATGCCCATGTATGCACAGGTCACTTCAAAATTAATATGTGACCTTTCCACTAAGTGTTGGCCTTACAAACAGAAAACCCCAGGGTGTGCAGGCACGAAGGTCCTCATTTCACCACGACTTCAAGGAGAGGCATGCAGAATACACAAATATTTTAAGCATGACATACACACTCACTTTCATCTGGCATTCAAAAAGTATCCATCTCAACTTTGTTTTCATGTGGTTTTAATATTAATTGTCTCCTGTGTCACAGGCACTACACATCCAAAATGTGTAAACTACATTATATTGCAAATTTATAAATATAAAAAAATTGGTATTTAATATATTGTCAACAGTTTCCTAATATACTGCAAGCATTGGACTTGGGATCATAAACTATTTAGGGAAAAAATGTTTAAATATCAATGCATCTTTCTTTTACATCAGAAATAGAAAAAATATTTTTTTATTATATTCTCTTTTCTGAGAGAAATAGAGGTAGACATTCATTTGGAGATTTAACAAACATAATCTTCAAAGAGATGAATTCTGTAACTATAATAATTAAGTGATATTTAAAGAAGATCATGTGCTCCCTTATAAATTGGAAAGAAAAGCCTAACAGATAGTTCCATAGTTTTGAGAAGTAAAGCCATAAGGTATAACTGAAGACTTACTGCATAGGCCTAAGTAGGGATCCACATGTTACAGATTATGCTCTTTAATTTAAAATAATGGACATTTTTCTTTTTGAAAAAGTAAAATTATGATGCAAAATTCTAATCTCTTTCTCTCTGTCTGCATAAACCATATAAAAAATGATATCTACTAACTAGACTAGGAAGATATCAAACACTCTTGTTCGCCTCGTGAGGAATAAATAGGATGTGAGATTGACCAAAGCCCAAAACTGTTCAGACATTAATCTTCCCAGTAGGAAAAAATAAGCCTGTTTTCTGTCTCTTTTACATTTATTAAACTTTACTAATTTGCTGAATGTTAGACGCTGCCCAGACAGTGGTTATATCAGTTCATCCTGTATTCCCTATTTCTAAAGCAATACCGTTTACAATTAGATGTTCAATAAATGTTTGCCAGATTGTACCCTTCATAAAAACCAGATTAAATAAGTCTTTTGGTATTACATTAACAGGCAAGATTCATGTCAGTATACTTCCCATGAAGCATCATACCTACCAATTGACACTGATAAAAATCTGTGGGCAAAATCACAATTAACACGATACTTCTGTCAGGCTTTTGAAGCTCCCAGGAATCTTCTCAAACTGCGTTACTGGGAAGGGACATTTTTTTACTGCATAGCTCTCTCATTTCTTGTGATTCTTTTAAACCTCATATTCAGTTGAAACCAGAACATCCTTACTAAGATCAAAAGGTAAAACATTGACCTTGATACAGTTAGATATTTAAATAATATTCTTCTATAAGTACCTATTAGACAAGATTTACTTCACGCCGTTTTCAACCAACTGTACAGACAGGCAGTATGTATATAAAATAAATTCCTCTATTCACGCTAACAAAAATATCTCATCTACTCTTTGTTTATCCATGGAAAGAAACTGAGCATGTCCTCTGCAGTTTTACTACAGGTCATCTGAAGGGCAGCCCCTGGGTTCCTCTGATCCATGCAGACTTCCCAAGGGCCAAAGAACAAGGCCCGTTTGATCCAGCACCTGCTGTGAGCCCATCCCTTGGATACTTTTTCTGCAAATTTTTGCCAGACTGTGAATAGAGTTATATGTAAAGAGAAAAAAACCTCAAAGAGCAATAGGAAAATGGCAAGAAATCAACAAAAATACTATGAAGAATACTGAGCAAATTGTCTTAGTATTACTTTCCCCAATATGGCTATCCTTGCAAGAGGCCAGCAATGAGCTCCAGGACTGAGAGAGGTTGTTTACATATTTTATGGCATAAGATACTTTTGTTTGCTTCTTATGTGTGATTCTGGTGTGCAGTACGAAGGAATCTTCCATTTCTATACAGAAAATGTTGTCGGCAATTGAAACTTGTACTTAATACAGTACTTGAAACTCATTCTTAACACAGTAAACAATACGGTGTTCCATATGAGAGAGAAAAGATCTGCATTTCTAAATGTAGTTAAAAGATTAGTCAAATCTCACAGGAGATATCAATTCAATGTGAAATAAAGTCTACATACATTGCTGTCCTAACACCTTTAAATTGATAGAAATCAATCCAAAAATCATTTTCTACCAATTTTTTACAAATGATATCCAAATTTAAAAGACTGCAAGGATAAGGAAGACAAGAAACTGTCACATCCTTGAGTCATTCAGTCAGCATCCTGACCCAGTACCGAAAAACCAGTACTACATGCTGGAAAACTAAAAGCAGCATCTACAATAGACAAGATAAGAAGCCCAAATGCATTACCTCCTCTTCCAGGCTTCTCAGCCACATTCATTAAACTGGGTCTGCTGGTATTTCTTTTTTGAACCATCAGAAAAAAAAAAATGCCTCAGCAAAAAACAATGTATCTGTCCACTAAAGTAGTCCATGAAAAAAAATGAGGCATTTACACAAATGGAGGTGCAAGGAGGAGTCCTGGGGGCACATCACTGCTGACTGGCAGCCTCTCAGGAGATACTCGAGGAGGACCTGGAGGGCAAGCTGAACTTCCAGAGGAAGGGTAAGTGGTGGCCCCTTTCATGAAGGGTATTCATAATCAAAGCACCCCATGTGTACAGCCTGAGTGCTATGTGGACACATCATGTGGGCCCCTCGGTCTCAGGCTTCTCAGCCTCCAGAACTCTTAGAAATACATCTCTGCTCTTTATAAACTGCCCAGTCTCAGGTACTCTGTTACAGCAACACAGAACGGTGTAAGAAAGGATGCAGTACGTACTTCCTATTGGAACTATTTTCCTAAGGAAGAATAATACACTGCTGTAATGTCTTGGCCTAGTATTCTTGACCAGGGTGCAATCCCATGCTAACCTTTCTTTTTAATTGTATTACACAATATTCCCTGAAGGGCATAGAAACTTTAGTGCCACCTGTATATATCAGTGATCATGGCTTTGCCTGTGACATACACCACCCAGCATGATCTTTCTCTACCCTCATCTTTGCTAATTGAGCTTTTATGCATCCTTGAAGATCAAGATTATTATCCTCTCAACACCCAAGTAGTTATTACTCCTTCTTCCATACTCTTACAAAATTTTGTTTTATAACCATTGATCTCTCATGCTCAGTTCTTTAAAAGTAAGGGGTGCTCTATCTGTAACCAAATTCTTCATTTCTTGCACATTTTAGTCATTAAATAAATATTTTGAAGGAATTAATTCCAAAGTCACCATAATTGGTGAATTTGAATTTGTCAAATTGAAAAACAGATAAATCATCTATGTTTAAGGAAATGAGAAGAAAGTAGTAAAACTAACCCATAATATTACTATTAATCAAAATCAATACTCACAAATATCTGAACTTAATCTTTACTTTCTGGCTCAGCTCTCACATATGTACAGCAGGACTCTTTTCTTAAATTGTGTGTTAAAAGCTTAATACCTCAACAGGCTTTTATATGAAACTACATTTTCAAATAAAACATAAAACACTTTCTCTCTGACTTTATGAGAAAATAAAAAATATCACAGGTAACAAAAACATAATCTAATATCTACAGTAGAGAAGGTGTTACTCTGTAGCTAGCTGTCTCTCAACCCAGTCAACAAGATTGACCACCACTTCATCAGATGCCATGTCCTCACCAACATTGATTAAACAGCTTGTCTTGCCATTATTAATTTCTGGTATCACCATATCACATTTAATGCCCACATTTTTATGCTGGAGAAAAAATATATAATTGTAAATCTGATTTTCTACATATGTAAATTGTATTTATAAAAACAATAACCAACACTGAAATCTGTAAACCACATCAACAATTCAACACATCAACTGCTTTTAAAGACATCAAACTTCTTTAAAATTGAAAAAAAATGGACACAATACCAATCATTCCAAATCTCATTGTTATACTTGCACTTAATCTACATCAAAATATAAGCAAATAATGATCTAACTTATTTTTAGAATCCTTTTTACTTACCTCTAGACTTAACAATGAGCAAAAAACACCCAAGAAGAAAAGATACTTTTACAGCCTATACAGACTTTTGATTATGAACAGGAGATTATCAGCTGGGACATGAATCTAGAAGGAGACTAATGCTTCCTCAAAGGTTCAAACCCATGCCACGTTCTCCAAGCCAGACCTTCATTTTTTTAAGTTCAGATTTATTTCCTATGCCAATATAGTGTGTTTCCAGTCCTTGCTTACACAGAATTTCACATTTCTAATTACTCAATGCTTTATTCCTGAAATAATGAGTCTTGTATTGATTCAGTATTGATTCAGTATCAATTTGTTAATAATAAGTTTGTTTTATAAGTTCAGAAACTAGCAAAAAGGTAATTGGAAGCATTTCTTCAATATACCCTGGTTACTTTGGATGGAAAAAAATATTACAGACCAAAATTCAGGCTCTAGGTGGAATTCATATTGTTCCAACAATTTCAAGAAGTAATCTAGATAATTATTATAAGGACAGAAATAAAATGTACATTTATTAGGTAGCCCATGAGTTCAAAAGGATAATTTGCTTTTAACATCACTAAATTATTTTATCTTAAGTAAAAATATTTTTACTTGTTTCTCCACCAAATGCTTCAAATTTTCACCAATCTCCTGCACTACAATTGTACCTTCATTTCTAATTCTCTGTGTTGCCTGCAACATATTTCTCAAGTCATTTTTATATCACAAACTTTTTCGGAGGAAGCTGGCCTGATTGTGTGATTAGTTTAGGAAGGAAGAAGATGAACTCAATTCAGTATTCTTGCAGCACTGAATTCAGCTTCTCTGAAGTCCTCTGTGCTGATGAACATTTTCTTGGACATCATTTTTCTCAATCAACTTCCTGCTGACAGGAGACAGGCCTCTTGTTCCCTAATCTATCTTCTTCTCCATCGTCTTTAAATTCATCTTCAAATGGTCACTAATTCACTTCCTCTCAAGAAAATGGCTCCACAATTTTTTATAATTAATCCTGAATTATGTGTCACTAATTGTACTACTTAGAAAATACAAATCATCCACATGGAGAAAAGTTGGTGTATTTTTTCTGGGTCTAGCTCAAGAGACTAGGGAATCATGTGAAGGTTGCATTTCCACTCAACAACTTAATGGATTTCCTGGTACGTGGAAAGAGTGGCCCTGTACAATCGTATACTTTAGCATTAGTAATATATGAAAAATGGCATCAATTTTGCTCGTAAAAATAATAACAACAGAAAGTAATAAAGTGAGAAGTGAACTTTCCTGTGAGTTGAAAGTAGCATTTTGTCTGCATCTACCATACAGCAGTTTATAGGAAATGTAACAGGTTCATTCAGTATTCAATTAAAATTGTAATAAAAAGTCATTTTTCTAAAAAATTGTCAAAACTAATTTAACAATTCTTCCAAATATATGTTGGAAGGTCACATTCCGATTTATCCAACTACTGTTTATGCTTACTTCTCACAGGAAATGATTAAGAGATCGCATTTATTCAACCATTTGCCACTTGCATACATATCTTTCCTATGTGTGTCAGGTATCAACGTACACCTTCTCCAGTAAGAAGGCTTCTCCAGTCTAACTATCCTTGCCGTCTTTGCAATACTAAAGCTGGATCTTACAATCATTTCTCTCCTGGCATGACAACTGAGGGTACAGGAGGGTGACAGCAGCAGGAGGGGGCTTCTATTTGGTTCTAGAATCTTCTTATGACTTTTTTTTTTTTCCTATTTGCATCTGCAACTCTTTGCTGAGTGAGCAAATTCCAAGGGACCTCAGCCCCAGTCAATTTCAGGGATATCCAACAGTCTGCCTCTCATCAACTTCAGCAACCCCACCACCAGCAGCTTCCTGCTGATTGCCAGAGGATGGTTTCAGACCTCCAGCCTTGGCCTAGTGCACCAAGGTGAACTCCTTCATCATGTAGAGACATAGCACCACTCTCTCCAGGGAGATCTGAATCTCAGTCTTGAGGGTAAGGGATGCTCCCAAGGTGGTTCCTCTCTTTGACTCCCTGCCTCCTCCCCATGGATCTTGGCTGCCCTCTGCATCTGGTACTCCTCTATGCTTTGGAGTTCTCTTTAACCTTAGCAGCCAATCCCAGATACAGCAATACCCTGTTTCTAACTAATAAGTTTTGTATTAAACTTTCTCTGATCAAATTCTATATGGTTTCTGACTCCTGGCTGAACTGACTGATGTTCTTTTCATAAGAGTATTTTAAAGTGTTTAATTCTAAGCCCACCAGTCCCAAGTCCCGTATTACCTGCCCCACAGATCCACAAAACAATCGGGGAAATATTTTCTTACCTGTGGGAGATAGCCAAATAATTACAACTAATTTCTTCCCTTTACTCATGCCCATTAGTCATGCCCTCCTCGTTGCCCACTGACTGGTACAACTGAATATTAGCAACTGCTATGTGAGGAAGGGTTTAAAAAATGCTTCTGCCATGGGGCTTACCTCCTTGTGCTTGCAACCTGGAAAATATTTTGGAATGAGTCTGAGACACTACACAAAAAATGAAAGGTCACATGGATGAGATCTAAGAGACCCCAGGCAATGTCTTTGAGTAAGGCCATCCTGTATCATCCAGCCACCCACCCATGCATAAGATCAGACATAAGACATCTCCCAACTGACCTACAGAATTGTAAGCTAAATAAAATGAATGTTCTATTAAGCCTCTAAATTTGGGGGTGATTTGTCACAGATCAACAGCTAACTAATACAAATTCCAAATACATTATGTTGTTTGCCAAAAGGGGGAAAAAGGGGAGATGGAAATCAAAAATTTTAGTTTGATGCAATGAACTGAAATTAACTCCAGGAATAATGAAAGTCTGATCTGGAAAAAGTCATCTCTGAAAGTAGAGATCGGTTTGACCAACCTAAATGCAGTCAAATCTTTCCAAGAATCATTAAAACAGAAACAGATGTCTGAAGTGTTGCTTCATCTTTTTTAATTATTTGACCTATTGAAGGGACTGAAAATAGCTAAAATGAAAAGTTTGTGTATGATCATTAGCACAATTTCAAATATTTTTGAAATGGTAAAAGAGTTCCATAGAATTCAATACAATGGCTTTTATAGAACAGGCATTATAATACTAATTATGTAACAGAATTTTACCTTGTATCATAATTACATTGCAGAATGTTTATGAAAGTAGTGTAAAATCCTTTGTTCAATTTAGGGTTTTCTTCTAATGTTAAATTAGATTATAAATTATTCACACATGGATGAACCATAAAACTATTAATGAAACATAATAAAACTCATTTTTCCTGTAAACCTAGATCTTTTTCTATTTGTTGTTACAACAGCAACTCTGCCACCTAGTTAATGTACATACCATAAACATGGGAATTATTATAGACCCTTTTTCTCCTTTAGGTTCATATTCAACCTGGTCACCCTATATCTTCCTTTTTTTTTTTTTCTTTTGAGTAGTAAAAGGGTCTTTATTCCATTAAAACCTCCCTATTCAACTTAAGTTTTCTCTCTTTAATTTGTTTATTCTACTTAGGTATACATGATAGTAGAATGTATTTTGATTCATTGTACACAGATGGAGCACAACTTCTCATTTCTCTGGTTGTATGTGATGTAGAATTTCACCACATATGCAGTCATACATGAAGCTAGGGCTATGATGTTCATCTCATTCCACCATCTTTCCTGCCCCCATACCCCCTCCTCACCCCCTCCTCTTTGACCAAAGTTCCTCTATCCCATGTTCCCTCCCTCATTATAGATCAGCATCCACTTATCAGAGAGAAAATTCAGCATTTGGTTTTTTTGGATTGGCTTACTTTGCTTAGCATAATATTCTTCAACTCCATCCATTTACCTGCAAATGTCATAATTTTATTTTCTTTTATTGCTCAGTAACATTCCATTGTGTATATATACCACAGTTTCTTTATCCAGTCATCTATTGAAGGGCATCTAGGTTGGTTCCACAGTTTAGCTATTGTGAATTGAGTTGCTATAAACATTGAAATGGCTGCATCACTATAATATGCTGTTTTTAAGTCCTTTGGGTATAGACTGAGGAGTGGAATAGCTGGGTCAAATGGTGGTTCCATTCCAAGTTTTCAAAGGAATCTCCATACTGCTTTCCAGATTGGTTGTACCAATTTGCAATCATACCAGTAATGTATGAGTGTGCCTTTTCCCCCACAACGTTGCCAACACTTATTGTTGTTTGTATTCTTGATAATTGCCATTCTAATCCTCTCTTTTAGCAATTTTGAAATAGATAGTTCATTACTACTAACTGTAGTTGTTCAATAGAATATCAGAACTTATTCTTCCTGTCTAACTGTGTCCATGTTCCCTGACCACTATCCCTGGACCTCATAACCTTCATTTTACTCTGTACTTCTATGCAATTAGCTTCTTTAGATTCCAAATGTAAGTGAGATCATACGATATTTGTCTCTCTGTGCCTGGCTTATTTCACTTAACATAATGTCCTCTAAGTTCACTGCTGTGGTCCCAAATGGCAGATATTTTGGATTTTTTTAAGGCTGAAGAGTACTCTATGATACACACATACATACACACACACATATCACATATATAGGTTATGTGATATATATATATGTATACATACATAGCACATATTTTAAATGTCTTCATTCATGGATAGACACTTGGATTACTTTCATATATTTGATAGCTTTTCATTAAAAACTCATGTAACATAAACATTATATGATTATGTCTGATAAACAAATAAATAAATAGGCCAAATTCCAGAGGAAAGAAAACTCCCAGAGTGACCAGGTTACTGAGAGAAACAGAGGGAAAGGGAAGGAAAAGCTGTTCCCCACGAGTTGTGAGCCTACACATCTGCGTGATGGTCACTCATGTATCTTTTTATAAACATTCCCTGCAAAGCCTAAGTCCTCTGCTTGCCTTTATTCATCTTCCTTTAGTCTGACTATGTTTTTAAAAGAATCAGCAGAACAGAGTGCTTGCAAAGAATGGTCTTCAGTGGTTGAGGTAGCTCTCCCACCCCAGGTATTCTGAATATTAGATTTATGGGCACACTGGTCCCTTTTTCATTGCTCTTCCAAGGTCTCTCCATTTCAATTCTAGTTGTTCACATCCTGTTTCAAGAGACACCCTAGGGGGCTGATCACATGCAGAAGAGTCGGTTTCAAAGTTCTTTATTTATTAGGAAAATTCTCTTTCAGAATCCTGGCATCAGGGAGAAGGCCCCAGAGTCCCATGACCACAATAAATGTGCTGATCTTCCTCAATACTCAGACAGGGCTTTTTCATTCCTTTTCACAATTCATCATCCCTTCCATTTTACAAATCAGAAAGAAGTTTCAAACTGAGTGCCTCAAAGGAATGGTGGGTTACAATTCATAGTAATGTAATTTCATATTAATTTTGGAATTTCATTATTCTCAATGCAATAAATCTGATAGTTTTGTGTGCATGATCATGCTATTCAAAATATTGGCTTCCCTTTTGTATTATCTTCTTATAATAAACTTGCATTATTATTATCCAGCCAACAGAATGTATGATTAGAGCAAAAGTAAAAAAAAATGGACAGGCTACAGGTTAGATTCAGCTCGAATGTATACTGTTTGACCCTCAAAGTATCTTAAAATCTTTTCTGAGTTTTCTAAGAGCATTGTAAAATCACAATTTTATGTTGAATCTGGATTTCCTGGTTCTTGTGGCTACCAGAAGGTCTCCCAACACAGGGTTTACCTCTCTGCCTGAAACAGCTACAAGCCTCTGGGCCTCATTTGCATTTTATGGTCCAACACAGACCCTAACACACCGGTGTCTTTCTCCCTTCCCACCTCACACACTTGTCAGCATCCTGCCTTTTTCTTTCTGCTCTCACCTTTGAGATGCCTGGTCATGTTAATATGTATACACACACAGACACACACACACACACAAATGGTATCTGATGTCTAGTGTGTGGCCAAGTATTTTCCAAAATTGCCATATCTTAGACTTCTCTCTCAACAGCTATTACTTGATTTAACTCAGAATCAGTTCTATATGAAGATGGTGTCCAAAGCATTAGTTTCACGAGAAAGCTTCCAAATGGAGCAGAGTTCCAGCTTTGGGCCAAGGTGGAATTCAGATATGTCCAAGAGTGCCCAGTGGACTTAAAAGATGTGCCAGGACTGTCTGCATGAAAATCTAAGAAGGAATATCCCAGGCAGGGGAGTGGATAGGGCATAAGGACTGGACTTGGAGTGGAGAAGTGATCCTAAGCAGCAAAGCTATGTCTAAGTGATGTTGACCCAGTTCCCACTCATGTTCCCAAGGGTCCGAAGGTGAGGGAGAAAGTAGAAACTTTGAGAACTAGTCCTTAAAAACCTCCCAGTGACACTGAATCCCATAAAACAGCACTGTTAGCCCTGCCAGAGTGCAGCCAGGACAATCACTAACTTATGTCAAACAACAGAAATAGTTTTGATTGCATAGAATTTTCATTTTAATGCACAACATGAAAAGAGTTGGACCTATTAATTAGATGAATATGTGTTTTATCTTGAGTTTGGAAAAGGACACAAAACAAGGGAAATGAGAAAATGATCAAATTGGCTGTATAAATAAACCTTTGAAACATCTGCATGGTTTAAACAAGTCAAGTGGAAATGGAAACCTATCTGCATGACAGATGATGAAGTGAAAATATCTTTAATATGTAAGCTGTATCTTATGAACTCCTATAACCAATAAGATTTATCTAAAACTGAATGAAGAATAGTAAAATATTCATTACAGAAAACCAAATGCCTAGAAATACATCAACAAATGTTTAATGTCATCCATTATTTGAAAATATAAACTAAATATGACAAAACTTTTTTGACTACTGTATTAGCAAATATAAATAAAGTACAATATCCTTACAAGCCACTGGATGTGAAAACAGCCACATTCTTCCTGAAGTACAATTCAGCAAGTATCAAAAAATGTTAATTTTCATAGCCTTCAATTCAGTAGCAATTCCCCTTCCAGAAAAGCAAAAATATATATACAAAATATTTATTGGAAGTTTGCTTTTTTTAGTAGTAGAAAACTAAATTAAAAAGAAATCTCATAGTAAAAGCCATCAAAGTAATTTCATATACACCAAATACAACACCATTCCAGCTGTTTAAAAGAAAAACTATAGTACAAGGAAACTTATGGCTGCTCCAGAGTTCCAGTGGACCAGCGGGAACCTCAGAGGGCCCAGATCCACCTGCAGGAAACTCCACGGGTGTCCAGCCAACGGGAGACCAGGGACTGCTAGCCACTAGCCACTGGGGACCCAAATTCAGGGCAAGAGTTGCTCCAGAGACACCAGCGTGAGCCAGCCCCGCCCAAGGGCAGCCTGGGCCCGCCCCAGTTCTGCCCGAGAGTTCCTGTGGTCAGGCGAGACAGAAGGCCCCAAACCACCCTTCGGGAATGCTAGGGGTGCTCAGTTGAAGGCAGACCAGAGCCTGCTATCCTCTAGCCCCAGGGGAGCTCACACTCATTGTAAGTATCGCACACAGACTCTCCTGCTTGTGACCCTGCCTAAGTGAGACCTGGGCCCACCTCCAGGTCTGCTCCAGAGTTTCTGTTCACCAGCAGGAGTGCAAGAGATGGGCAAAACAGCCCTCAGGGGCCGCCTCAGGAGCCCAGCCAAGGCCACCCCACTGGCCTCTAAAGGTACGTCCACTGCCTTAGCCACCAACTTTAGTGGCAGTAGTGCCCATCTGGGGACACTGGGGGAACAGAAGTAGCTCCAAGGTGAGACACAGGTAATCTGGAGTATCAATACAAGATTATAGGATAAAAGCTGAAATACCTCAGATTGGTATTTCAAGAAAGGAAGATACACAATCAACATGAAAAACCAAGGGAAGAAAGTGCGCCAAAGAAACCTGGATACCACTGTAACAGAATCCACTGACAGCACAGTTGATGAAATGTCAGAGAAAGAATTCAGAATGTACATAATTAAAATGATCAGTGAACTAAAGAATGACATAAGTGAACAATTACAGGCAAAAATTGATCAATCCAACAAAGAAATAGGAGAGCAAATAAAGGCAACCATTGATCTTTCTAACAAAGAGATAAGAGATCAATTACAAGTAGCAAAAGATTACTTTAAGAACTAGAGATTGTGAAAAAAAAACAATCAGAAATAGTTGAAATGAAAGAAACAATAAACCAAATAAAAAACTCAATAGAAAGCATCACCAGTAGACTAGATCACCTGGAAGACAGAACCTCGGATAATGAAGACAATATATACAATCTTGAAAGTAAACTTGACCATACAGTGAAGATGTTAAAAAATCATGAACAGAACATACCAGAAATATGGGACAGCATCAAAAGATCAAATCTAATATTTATTGGGATAGAAGAAGGCGCACAATTTCAAACCAAAGGAATGCACAATCTCTTCAATGAAATAATATCAGAAAACTTCCCAAATATGAAAAATGAAATGTAAAATCAAATACAAGAGGCTTACAGACACCAAACATACAAAATTTCAACAGATCTACACCAAGGTGCATTATAATGAAAATGCCCAACATACAGAATAAGGATAGAATTTTAAAGGCCGCAAGAGAGAGAAACCAGATTACATACAAGGGGAGACCAATTTGTATCTCAGCAGATTTTTCAACCCAGACCCTAAAAGCCAGGAGATCATGTAATAACATATTCCAAGCCCTGAAAGACAATGGATGCCAGCCAAGAATCCTATATCCAGCAAAACTGACCTTCAGATTTGGTGATGAAATAAAAACCTTCCATGATAAACAAAAGTTAAAAGAATTAACAGCAAGAAAGTCTGCACTACACAGCATCCTTGGCAAAATATTCCATGAGGAGGAAACAATAACCAACAATGAAAACTTACAAAAAAGGAACTACACTAAAGGAAAGACCATTCAAAAGAGAAAACAACTCAAGGTAAAAACCAAAAACAAACCAAAATGACCAGAATTACAAATCATATCTCAGTAATAACCCTGAATGTAAATGGCCTAAATGCACCAATTAAAAGACATAGACTGACAGACTGGATTAAAAAAAAAAGACCCAACAATATGCTTTCTTCAAGAGACTCATCTCACAGGAAAAGACATCCACAGACTGAAAGTGAAAGGGTGGGAAAAAACATATCACCCACATGGATCCCACAAACAAGCAGGAGTTTCCATCCTCATATCAAATAAAGTGGACTTCAAACCAAAGATGGTGAAAAGAGATAAAGAAGAGCATTTCATACTTCTTAAGGGAATCATACATCAACAACACATAACAATCATAAATATTTATGCCCCAAATAATGGGGCTTCTACATATATCAAACAAATCCTTCTCAAATAAAAGAACCAAATAGAACACAACACAATAATACTTGGAGACTTTAACACAGCTCTCTCACCATTGGATAGATCTTCCAAACAAAAACTTAATAAAGAAACCATAGATCTCAATGAAACTATCAATAATTTAGACTTAACAGATATATATAGAGTGTTCCATCCATCAATGAGCGAATACACTTTTTTCTCAGCTGCTCATGGGTCCTTTTCCAAAATAGATCATATGTTATGTCACAAAGCCAGTCTTAGCAAATACAAAAAAATAGAGATTCTACTCTGCATCCTATCTGACCACAATGAAATAAAATTCCAAATCAATGACAGATTAAAAAACAGAAACTACTCCATCACCTGGAAACTAAATAATATGCTATTGAATCATGCATAGATAACAGAAGACATCAAGGAAGAGATAAAAACAAAATTCTTAGAGGCAAATGAAAACTCTGATACAACATATCAAAATCTCTGGGATGCCATGAAGGCAGTGCTAAAAGGAAAGTTCATAGCACGAAACTCATTCATTAGAAGAAGTAAAAGTCAACAAATAAATGAATTGACTCTTCATCTCAAAGCCTTAGAAAAGGAAGAACAAATTAACACCCAAAGAAGTAGAAGAAAGAAAATAATCAAAATTAGGGCTGAAATCAATGAAATAGAAACAAAAGAAACAATTCAAAAAATTGACAAAACAAAAAGCTGGTTCTTTGAAAAAATAAACAAAATTGACAAACCCTTAGCCACCCTAATAAAAAGGAGGAGGAAGAAAACCCAAATTACTAAAATTCGTGATGAAAAAGGAAATGTCATGACAGACACTACTGAAATACAGAGGATAATTAGAAACTATTTTGAAAATTTATACTCCAGTAAAATAGAAAACCCTGAAGACACCGACAAATTTCTAAAACATATGACCTACCCAAACTGAACCAGGAGGACATACATAACTTAAACAGATCAATTTCAATCAAGGAAATAGAAGATGCCATCAAGAGCCTTCCAAACAAGAAAAGCGAAGGTCCGGATGAATTCTCAGCTGAGTTCTACAAGACCTTCAAAGAAGAATTAATACCATTTCTCCTCAGACTATTTCATGAAACAGAAAGTGAAGGAACCCTTCCAAACTCATTCTATGAGTTAAGTATCGCCCTGATTCCAAAACCAGACAGAGACACATCAATGAAAGAAAACTTCAGACCAATATCCCTGATGAACATAGATGCAAAAATTCTCAATAAAATTCTGGCAAATTGCATACAAAAACATATCAAAAAAATAGTGCACCATGCTCAAGTGGGGTGCATCCCAGGGATACAAGGTTGGTTCAACATATGGAAATCAATTAACATAACACATCACATCAATAGACTTAAAGATAAGAATCATATGATTTTATCTATCAATGCAGAGAAGGCATTTGACAAAATACAACACCCTTTTATGCTCAAAACACTAGAAAAACTTGGGATAGTAGAACATACCTCAACTTTGTAAAAGCTATCTATGCTAAACCCAAGGCCAACATCATCCTAAATGGAGAAAAATTGGAATCATTCCCTCTGAAAATGGGAACTAGACAGGGATGCTCTCTCTCACCACTGCTATTCAACATAGTCTTTGAAACACAAGCCAGAGCAATTAGACAGACAAAATAAATTAAAGGGATACAAATCAGAAAAGAACTCAAACTATCATTATTTATGGAGGACATGATTCTATACTTAGAGGATCCAAAAAATTCTACCAGAAAATTTTTAGAATTAATAAATGATTTCAGCAAAGTACCAGGATATAAAATCAACACCCACAAATCAATTGCATTTCTATACATCAATGATAAACCCTCTGAAAGAGAAATTAGGAAAACTATCCCGTTCACAATAGCCTCAAAACAAAATAAAATACTTGGGAATCCATTTGATAAAAGAGGTGAAAGACCTCTACAATGCAAACTACAAGACACTGAAGAAAGAGATTGAAGACCTTAGAAGATGGAATAATCTCCCATGCTCCTGGATAGGCAGAATCAATATTGTCAAAATGGCCATACTACCCAAAGCACTATATAGATTCAATGCAATCCCAATTAAAATCCCAACATCATTCCTTATAGAAATAGAAAAGGCAGTCATGAAATTCATTTGGAAGAATAAGAGACCCAGAATAGCCAAAGCAATCCTTAGCAAGAAGAGTGAAACAGGAGGCATCACAATACCAGACCTCAGATTATACTACAAAGCTATAGTAACAAAAACAGCATGGTACTGGCACCAAAATAGACATGTAGACCAATGGTATAGAATAGAAGACACAGAGGCAAACCCACTTACATACAGTTACCTTATACTAGATAAAGGAGCCAAACACGTACACTGGAGAAAAGATAGCCTGTTCAACAAATGGTGCTGGGAAAACTGGAAATCCATATGCAGCTAAATGAAACTAAACCCCTATCTCTCACCATGCACAAAATTCAACTCAAAGTGGATCAAGGACGTAGGAATCAGACCAGAGACCCAACACCTAATAGAAGAAAAAATAGGCCCAAATATGCATCATGTTGGATTAGGACCATACTTCCTTAACAAGACTCCTATAGCACAAGAAGTAAAATCAAGAATCAACAAATGGGATGGATTCAAACTAAAAAGCTTCTTCTCAGCAAAAGAAATAATCAATGAAGTGAACAGAGAGCCGACATTCTGGGAACAAATCTTTGCCACACACACCTCCGATAGAGTATTCATCTCCAGTATATATAAAGAACTCAAAAAACTGATCACCAAAAAAACTAACACCCCAATCAATAAATGGGCCAAAGAGCTGAAAAGAAACTTCACAGAAGAAGATATACAATTCATCAACAGACATATGAAAAAATGTTCAACATCTCTAGCAATCAGAGAAATGCAAATCAAAACTACCCTAAGATTTCATCTCACGCCAGTCAGAATGGCAATTATCAAGAATACAAACAACAATAAGTGTTGGCGAGGTTGTGGGGAAAAAGGCACGCTCATACATTGCTGGTGGAACTGCAAATTGGTACAAGCAATCTGGAAAGCAGTTTGGAGATTCCTTAGAAAACTTGGAATGGAACCACCATTTGAGCCTGCTATCCCACTCCTTGGTCTATACCCAGAAGACTTAAAAACAGCAAACCACAGTGCTGCAGCCACTTCAATGTTTGTAGCAGCTCAATTCACAATAGCTAAACTGTGGAACCAACCTAGATGCCCTTCGATAGATGACTGGATAAAGAAACTGTGGTATATATACACAATGGAATATTACTCAGCAATAAAAGACAATAAAATTATGGCATTTGCAGGTAAGTGAGTTGGAGAATATCATGCTAAGTGAAGTAAGCCAATCTCAGAAAACCAAATGCCAAATGTACTCGTTGATAAGTGGATGCTGATCCATAATGTGGGGAAGGACATGGGAACAATGGTGGAACTCTGTTCACAGGGTTGTAAGGGGGGAGGGGACATGGGGACAGTAAAGGTGATAGAATATGATGGTCACCATAGCCCTAAGTTTATGTATGACGGCATATATGTTGTGATTCTATAGAACTTACAACTGGAGAATTGATACGTTATCCTCTATCTATGTACAATGAATCAAATTGCACTCTGTTAGAACAAATAAATAAATTAAATATGAAAAAAAAAGAAACTTATGGACAGAGAATAAGTGCAGAATATGTTGATAAGTGTAAAATGTGTGCTAAATTATATTTATACAGAACTTATTGCTAAAGGAGAGACACTTCATGAAGAATGTACATCAAAATGCATACAGTGGTCATATAGACTCCAGATGTTTTATTTTATTTCTTGTCTTTGATGCTTTCAAAGCCAGCTATATTTTGTATGAGGTCTGAAATGTGTAACTAGAGGGAACATCAAATTTTCTTCAAATGTCAATCAAATAAGGCAATGGTGGATAAAATATACAGCCTCATTCCAGACTTACATCAAAAGTCAGTTTAAAAACTGAGTGATACAGCCATTAGGAAAAACAGTATGGAGATTCCTCAAAAACTTAAAAATAGAACTACAACACAATCCAGCAATCCCTCTACTCGGTAAATAGCCAAAGGAAACAAAATCAGCACATCAATGTTTATCACAGCATAATTCGCAAGAGCCAAGATGTGGAAAAAACCTAAGTATCTATCAGTGGATGAATGGATTAAGAAAGTATGACAGACGATTAATAGAAATTCCTTGACTTATGATGGGTTACATCCTGATAAACCATCATAAATTTAAAGTATCATTTAATACACCCCAAATCCAGAACAGCATCCTGGCAATAGTACACTGGAATGGGGGCTGCTTCCCCTCATGATCCCATAGCTGACTGCAGAGCAGCAAGATAGTGTCACTGAATATATCACTGCTAGCCCAGGAAAAGATCAAAATTCAAAATTTGAAGGGTGGCTTCTAATGAATGCATATCTCTTTCTCACCATCATGAAGTCAAGTTGAATCATTAGGTTGGGGACTATCTGTATACATATATATGATATGTATGTCATATATACTATATTACATATATTATATCTGCACATATCTAGATAGATGATAGAAAGATAGATAGATAGATAGAAAGAATGGATATAATTCAGCCTCAAATACAGGAGACACTGCTTTGGCATTTTGCTAAATGAAATAAGCAGATATAGACAGAAAAATATTGCATGATTTCATTTTTGTGCAGAACCTTACAAAAGTCAAATTCTTAGAAAAACAATAGTTAACAATGGCAGAGAGAGAACCAAAGGGTACAAGTTCACAGTTATGGAGAATAAATAAGCCTATGTCTAGACCTAATATACAGCATAAGGACTATAGCTAAATTATTATGTTGCATACTAAAAAATTTTCTAAGAGTAGATTTTAGGTGCTCTTGCCACAAAGAAAATGTAACTATGTGAGGGGATGGCTATGCTAACTTGCTTTACTGAACTAATCATTTGGCTATGTACATGTGTTTCAAAACATCATGTTGTGGACCTCAAATATATATAATAAAAATGAATAAATGCAAAAAACTAAAATCTAAAAGATTTTTATATAAATTTTGGGCAGGAGGCTATCCCTGTAGTGGTGGTCTGTAGCAGGAGTGGCAGGCTTTCAGTCAGCCTGCAGAAGTGATGGGAATCCCTCGGAGCCATGAAATTCTCAGTGGAAAGGTGGCAGTATCCATGGACAGCAAGCCCTGTCAATGACAGGAGACGAGAACCAGCAGATGTGATTCCTTTTTCATGCTACTAACGGTAACACCTGCATTTATGTATTACTCTTTCATATATATTTTGTTGACCCATAAAATGTTTCGTTACATCTACTTCTGCTTCTGGATGAAACAGAGAATTCAACTATTAGTTGATGATATAAACAAATATGTCCCATAAAACAAGACCATTTCATGAAGCCAAATGATAAAAAAGAATCAAAACCATTTTTCTGTTTTAGGCTATAATATTATTTTATAAGTATAATCAGTATAATTTCCAATCCGCTAAAACAGGGTAAAATTGACGTACCTAAAGTTTTTAGAGCTTCTTTTACATGCAGCTCTAATAAAAGGTAATATTTTAATGGTACAATTAAATAGCGTTCAAATGCAAAGCATTTGTAATTTAGCAATCCTAATAAACGTTATGGATTTAGTTTAGGAAATGTAATATTACAACATTTAAATATACATTTTGCAGTCTCAGACTGTATCTATGCAAACAAAATCCAAGGAATAATTTATATCTTGCAATTCCATTTCTAAACTCCTATCAATTTGTTGTTGTATATCCCATTAACTCATTTTTTATGTATGTCAGTCACATGATTTCCTTTGAAATATTTTAACAAAGGAAGGAGAAGCCATATAAAGCAAGTGTGTCAAGTCTTAAATCATTGTGCAAATTGGATCATGTGTGTATGGGTAGCTCATTGCACTCTTCTCCTTAGTTTTGTATATGTGTGAAACTTTTCATAATAAAAATAATGTATCAAGATCTTTAACTGCTGATTCAAACCCCCTGCCTTTCCGACATCTGCATATAGCTTCAATCATATGTTATCATGCCATCATCTCATATCATGAAGGAAAACTGTAAGTTTCCCTTTTCACACTGGACCAGGGCCTTACTACACTTCACCTTTAACTCATGAGTTTTTCTCAATGCACTGGAGGGTATTGTTCTTTCAGGCTCCAATCAACTTTAATAAACAAGCATGCGATGAATGAACCCTTCTGTGACTTCTGCCATCTTCTCTTCCAAATAGGCGAGATCTGTACCTTCCTAATTTCAAGAATAAAGTCCCCAACCTCAATAATAACACAGTTATCACTCATCAGCATTCTAAACATGCACTTAAGAAGTTGCCTAGCACATGCTCTGAGTTTTCCTAGTCCTAAAATCATGTCCTAAAGCTACAGTTATTGCAGAATTATTTATCCAAAGGCACAAAGATTAAGCTAAAGATTCCATGTAGTATGGTATTGTCCAGTTGTCACAGACAGCTGTTGTACAGCATCTCATGAGCTACCCTAACTGGATCTTGGGAGAATGGAGAACATGGGTAGATATTTTACCTACATACTGGCATTCCTGACACTAGTATAAAAGAGTTGAAATTGAGTCATGTGCAGTGTGATTATATCTGAGACTGATGAAAGCAAACACATGACTCAGAAAGTCAGAAACACCCCTTCACCTCAGTTTAGCCTTTCGGGATTAGGATTAGAGGAACAACAGATTGCATGTGTACATGTACACACATACACACACACACACACACACACACACACATACGCAAAAGGGAAAGAGAAAGAATTATTGAGATAATGATGTCAGGCTAGCAGAAAATTAAATGGAAATAGTGGGAAAGAAGATTTCAACAATGACTAGAAAAACTAATAAAAAAATCTGAGGCCTCATGCAAGGTAAAACCTCTGTGGATCCACAGTACAGATTAAATCCACATCTGCAAAATTTCCTGGCTCATAATTCTGGGTTGCTTGAACAAGCAGTATAAATTTAAAGGAAAATTAGCCAGAGTAAGAAAACAAGTTTAGACCACACTATGATAAATTTTATTGAGTCAAAACTGGCTAAGCCGGATGCAGTGGGGCACACTTGCAATTTCAGCTACGTGGCTGAGGCAGGAGAACCCCAAGTTTGAAGCCAGTTTCAGCAATTTAATGAAACCCTGTCTCAAAACAAAAGAAATAAAAAGGGCTGAGGATGTAGTTCAGTGGCAAAGCAGAAAGAAAAAAAGAAAGAGAGAGAGAGAGGGAGGGAGGGAGGGAGGCAGGAAAGAAGGGGAAGAAAGGAAGGAAAAAGGAAAGAAGGAAGGAGAGGAAGGAAGGAAGGAAAGAAGGGAGGGAGGGAGGGAGGGAGGGAAGGAGGGAAGGGAGGGAGGAAGGAAGGAAGTAAGAAAGGAAGAAACTGTTCTCACTAGCATCAAAAACACTCCTGCACATATCTCCCATGTCCCTCTTTATGCAACATGAGGACAAGAGCTGAGCCTTAACTATTTTTCCTCATCATATTAGAAATCACATATTGACCGACATGAGCAACCAATATACATCATTGGTCTAGAAAGTTATTTCTAGTGATTATTTCTAGTGATATTTTTAGTGATCTTCATTAAACTTCAAAAATTAACAAAATGTGTAATTTTTCCTAGAATCTTTTTTTCTTTTTCTTTTGTTAAGTTAAAGTCTTGCTATTTTGCCCAGGCTGGCCTCCAACTGCTAAGCACACGCGATCCTCCTGCTTCGGCCTCCAGAGTAACTGGGACTATACGCACAGACCACAGTATCTGGCTGCCTCCGATATTGTGAAACTCCTTATGATGACTGAATGGCTTCTCTCAAGTACAGCCGAATAATAAAATCCATACCTATTTCAGAACTTAAAATACAGTTATTAAGTTCACCAACTGTAACAAATGTACCACTGGGGAGCGGGAAATTGATAGCGGAGGAAGACATGGGTATGTGGGGCAGGTTATAGGTGGGAACTCTGTACTTCACACACAATTTTACTATGAACCTAAAACTTCTCTAAAACAATAAAGTGTATTTTAATAATTCCAAAAGGTCAATTTGAATTGAGCTTAAAAAGTACAGCTGCTAAAATAATGCCAAGTGATAGATTCCATTCTTGCCATATAAATTATTAAAAGTACTCTATTTTCAGAACTTACTTTGGATTTGAGTAGCTTTATCTTGAAAATGAACTTGAAATCTTTACATGATGCATTTATCTTGGTTACAGATTTTTAAAATAATACAAAGCATGCAAGTCCTATTTACCTCTTGCTCTCTAGAAGATAGCAACATTTCAGTGTGCATTTTTTATAAATATAACTGGAATATCTCATCTTCTAAGAGAATTGTATTCAATACGATTTTAGTTTCTAAATACAAAGATGAGTTACACAAATAATTTTAGCATTATTTATTTTCTTGTGAACATGTGTATACCTTGATATTGCATGCACACCCTGAAAAATGGAATCAAAGGATAGAAATAATCACTGTTGGTTAAATTATTTTTGCAAAATTATATCTTACTCTAAAAATATTTTCCCTTTCTCATGCCTTTCTTTGGGATCATTCTTTCATCTACTATTCATTTGACAATTGACTGTACATGTATTAGCTGTGGCTCCAAGCATGGTTGTTATCACAGAGTTTATTATGGTTTCCAACATAACAATTATAAAAGATGTATATTAAATATTTTTGAAAACAGAAAAATTAAAATTAAATGTGCAAGCTCAAATGTTTTTGTTTTCCTCAAAGAAAGACCTGAGATTTGCAATGCTACATCAAATTGAAAACACTCTTTGAATCCACTTTTGGTTAAACAATATTACCTTTCATTTTAAAGCCATCTATCAGAATATTAGTCATAGGTCAAATCAAGACATGCTGAAAGGGAAAAAAACACATCATTTCCATTTTGACAAAAACTAAGAGGTTTTGGTCTCCCCAGGGCTAATAGCATCCTTTGTCTATACACAGCTTTTAGGCATGTGAAGGAAGTATAGGGACCAGCCCAGTAAGACAGATCAGCTGAATCAACTCTAGTCATCAGTGGGAACCCAATGTCACAGCTAGATCACACTCAGAACCACAAAGAAAATACACTCTGTGACTGAAGAAGGATGCAAACACTACAGTCTCCTTCGAACAACAACAGAATCCAATAAGACATTTTCCCTAAATTCTATTGTTGCCAATGAAATCCAGAGTTTTCTGGTCCTGAGCTCCAGATAGAGGAAGAAAATTGGGTTTAATAAGATTTCAGATAAATTCTCTTTTTACAAAACTGTAAATAAATATGCATACAATTGGAAACATGACGGTAATTTTGTTTTTTACTAATAGTGTCATCTCCACAGATACTTCACCATGACAGCTCAAGGGCAGTGGCATTTTGCTAATTTCTAAATAAGTTGGAAGATAAAGCGATTCACGGCAAATATAATTGATCTTCTCCCCACCACTGCATAAATAGTATTTGTTATAAAAGTTTAAAAGCCACATTTATATATTGAATTATTAAAGCAAATATAATACGCGATGTTCCTACATTGTATTGTTTTGCGAGGGTTATTGGGGACTTGTCACCATTTATCATACATGTACTTCTGTCTTTTTTCTACTCAGAAGCACAGCATGAAAAAACTTCATTTCACATTGAAACATCACTGTGTGGAACAGTGTGATGAAATGAGACACAGGAGGAGTTATACTCCGGTAAACAGTTGTTCTACGGGAATGATAGCATTTTATGCTGAGGCTGATATATCAATTTTAAGTCCTAAGAGATGACTGATCTGAAAGCCAGAATGTCACTCGTGATGAACTATACGCATGTGAAAAATTACAGGTAACGAGACTGAGCCCGCGGGGAGGCCTCTCACCCAGGCTTGTTTTACAAACCAACACAGAGAGCCATGGGTCCTCCTCCAGAGAGCATTCCGATTAATTACTCCAAACCACTTGGTGGACAAAAGCATGCAGTTTATCATGGACATCTAACACGTGTCACCAAATAATCTAACTTCAGCTATGTTGTAAATGTGACCAGAAATGTATTTCACAGTCTACTTTTTGGTATGCATACATTTTTATATAAATAAAAAAAAAATGGAGATTTTAGGAGAAAAACTGTTTCATTCAACAATCGGAGAAGAGAATCCACACACTGTTTTTCTTGGCTCAAATAAAAAAAGCAACACCTAGTTTTGTTTTCTCCCACATTTCCAAAGTGCGAAGTATTTCTCACTGTATATATAAATTGTGGAACGATTTGGAAAATATTTTCTTGATGAAAATAAGAGGCTTCAGAGCTACTGCTGGCAGCTGTAGCCGCTCGGATACAAAGTGACATTTTATCACACCATCAGAGTAAAAACTAAAGGTTGGCAATACTGACTTTATTTTTTTCAACCTTAAACATTTTAACTCCCATTAAAATATAGGAAACTGAGCTGAAGCTCTGTATGGTAATAAAATAATGCTTTCTGTGTAGCCATGGGCAAGTTCTCTGTGTCTCAGTTTCTTATCTGTGAAATGGACATAATAGAGCACTTGCTCAAATGGTCGGGAGAATTAAGTAGCACATGGCAAATGCTAAGTAAGGATTTGTTGCTATTTGCTGTTATTCAGTATTTCTTCAGGAATTTAAGGAAACATTTTTTCAAAACAAATAGCTTTACAAATAGTAACATGTTAACATCAAAACAAAATTTCAATGGACACGTCAGAAGGCATGACCAAAAGATGAAAAACATATACAACAAAATGCTTCTTGACAGCCCTCCATTAATATCCAGAAGCATCTTATACCTGGGAGCAAGTCAAGGGTTTAGAACCAGAGTTTGTGTTTAACTTCCATTTTCAGAATTTACTCATTATGGCAAGTCATAAAATTCTTTGCACCACAGTTTTCTTATCTAAAGTGGGAATATACTTTAAAAAACTAGAAATTGAACCATTATATGAACCAGTTATCTCACACATTGGTGTTTATCCAAAAGATCGAAAATCAGCATACTATAGTGATACAGCCGCTTCAGTGTCTTTAGCAGCAGAATCCATAATAGTCAAATTATAGAATCAACCCAAATGCCCATAAGTAAATGAATGAATGAAGAAAATGTGGTATATATACACAATGGAGTTTTGCTCAGCCATTAAGAAGAAGGAAATAATGGCATTTGTCAGCAAATATATAGAAAAGGAAAACATCATGCTAAGTGAAATAAACCAGACTCAGAAAACCAAGGGTCAAATGTTTTCTCTCATATGTAGAAGCTAGAACAAAACAAAGGAAAGAAGGAGATAAAGGAAGATCAGTAGAGTATAAGGAGATCAAGAAGGAGAAAAGATGGATGGGAAAGGGGAGAGAATTTTTAAAAATCATGCTATGTTCACATATATAAACATACCACAGGGAATTTCACCTTCAGGTATAAGTAGAAAGAACCAATCAAAAATACATGAAGAGCAAAAGGAAGATCAGCAGAGCAGAGGTAGGAGAATGGGAGAGCGTTGTTGGGAGGGAAAGTGGGGGAGTCACAAATGAAAATCAAATTATATGCATATATGATTTTGTTGGGATGAATCCAATTACTCTGTAGAGCTATAATGCTCTAATAAAAAATGGAATAAAATGGCAATATTATTCTCACCAATGTGCAGGAGACTTCAAATATAATGACATTTCTGAGGACATTGGGGGCAGGGAATATAAAAAACATATTCTCTACCATATGCCAATATAACCTACAATTGATAATTATAATCAGATCCTCCCTCTGCCTGTTATCATATAGCTTCAATGACATAACTGCCTTATGAGAAAACACTACTACCGGTCTATTGAAGCTACCTGAGGAAGAAATAACTTCAAAAGAACTTAGCACTAATGGAAATGGCTGACCATATGAATATCTTAAGAACAAAAATGTAAACAAAAATGTGAGTGGCTTGTCAAAAATCTGGTTTGCCTTTTGAAGGGACTCAACATAATAGTGTCTTTGCCAAAATCTTTGCAGTCAGCAACTGATCTTCTGACATTTTCTCAAAGTTCTCACACTTGGCCTCTATCTTCAATGATCAATCCATATTTGGGATTTTTTTCCTTTTAGCCTATAGTAGACTCCAATTTTTGTGTTGTTAAAACTATTATTCTTTTCCTTGATGATGTATCCATTGTTTTATACTTAGAAAGTCCCTCCTTACCCAGAAATCAACCACTCATCTGTTTGCTCTTCCTCTTATGTTTTCATTTATTATCCAGCAGCTACTTGGAACTTATTTTTATATAACCTAAGAAGAATCTCATGTATTTCCACCAGTAAATTAATTGTCCCTAACTATTTATTGAATAATCTTTTTAAGAAAGCCAGATGCTCATGAGTGGCAAACTTATTTTTCTTTGTATAAGAACCCACAGAATGTATCTATAACACGGCCGACCTTCTCTGGATCTGTAAACTCAAGTACCTAGACCAGGCAGGAATTGCAATGGCTGATTCAACCCCCTGCTTAAAATAGGGTAAGGACTGTGGTGGGTTTGAGTGCAAACTCTGACTTCACAGATTAGAGTATGTATGTACATATGCCATTTGAAAGCTTGAACCATTGGCAGGCTACATGAGCCACATTGTCCTAGAGAGCACCCAGTACACATCCCTATTACCTGGCTGTGGATTCTTTCTTAACGTCTTTGCCTTTATCATCACCAGAAACCCCCATTCATTAATGCTACCACACAGAGAGCCCTGGGCAGGCTACCAAATAATGTGGCAGCAAACTTCAAATATGATGACCAAAACTTCACACTTCCGAACAGAAACAAGTGCGCAGAGATTTCAGAGACCTTGACAGATTTGAAATATGAAAAACTTTATGGATGACATATTAGAAAAGAAGTATTATTTTCCTTTTGAAGACAGATTTTATTTGATGAAGAAAAGATTTAGAGATCTGCTGGTGAAAGGAAGGACAATAGAAATGGTGCAGTTTAACTCTCCTTATTTGGGAGTGGCAAAACTGGTATGGAAAGAGGGAAAATCATTTATTGAGGATATTCTGAATGGAAGTGTTAGCTGCAGCAAAGTATCTTTGAAAAGCACTGATATAGGTATTATATTGTTAACATATTTCTAAAGTATATTTGACACTTATCTGTGCTAAATTAAAAATAAATACTATGCCTAATGACTGTCAGTTTCCAAGATTTCAAAGAAGAGGATTGATCCTATGCTGATTTTTTAAATATGTATAAATCTTGTGTTATATGAATTTAAAATACAGTAACTGTGAAGGGGAACAATTAAGAAAGGGCACCTGGGTGGAGAGAGGGAAATAGAAAGGTGGGTGACATCAAAGCACATTATATGCATTATGAAATTGCTACAACACAAACCATTATTTCCTATAATGATTGTAACAAAAATTTTACAAAAAAAAAAAAGATACTGTCTAAAACAACAGATATTTTACCCCAAAACCCCCTTTGCATGTTATTTTTTTTTCTTTTAGTACTGGGGGTTGAACCTAGGGACATTTAACCACTAAGCCACATCTCCAGCCCTTTTTAATATTTTATTTAGAGATAGGGTCTGGCAATGTTGCTCAGGGCCTCACATAAATTCCTGAGGCTGGCTTTGAACTCATAATCCTCCTGCCTCAGCCTCCTGAGCTCCATGTTCTTTTAATTTTATTTTTGAAATAAGCATAGAGTAAAAATGGCCTTTGTGTGCAGCTGTATGAATTTTGCCACAAGTTTAAGTTACATAACCATGACCATCATTAGCATCCAGAACCTCCCCCACTAAAATTTGTCATCAAATTTTAGTATTCAGTTTACTAATGATGCGGAACATTATTCATATGTTTATTAACCCTCCATATGTCCTCTACAGTGAAGAGTGTTCAAATAATTTGTCCATTTTCAAATTGAATTTGTTACCAATGAGTTTTTGAGAGACATTTATGTATTCTGGATACAAGTTCTTTACCAGATGTATGATCTGTAAATACATTTCCCAATCTATACTTGTTCTTTAATCCTCTTGAGAGTGTCTTTTATACAACAACAAAAAGTTTAACTTAGATAAACTTCAGCTTGTCGATTTTTGTTCTACAAATCATGGTTTGGCACCGTGTCTGAGTGTTCTTCACTTGATCACAGTTCATGAAGATTTTCATCTATGATTTTTTCAGAGATTTTTATAGTTATTTTCTTTTTTACATCCAGATCTAGGATCCATTTTGAATTAATGTTTTTCACATAAATGTGAGTTGAGATTTATTGCACATCCATAAACAGTTGTTTTGACATCATTTGTTGAAAATATTGGATTGGCCCATGTTCCTTGATCAAAATTCATTGGCCATATTTGGAAGAGCCCATTTCAAGAAACTCTGTCCTGTTTCCATAATCTATGTGTCTGTTCTTTCACCAATACCACACTGTTTTAATCATTGCAGCTTCACAGTAAGTCTTAAAATTGGACAATATCATTTGCTCAATTTTATTTTTGCTTTTCAGAGTTGTTTTGTTTACTCTGGTTCTTTTGGTTTTCCATATATGTTTTAGAATCAACTATAATATATATATAATATGTATACACACATAAGCACACATATATAACCATGATAGGATTTTAATTGCACTAATCAATCTAGGGAGAAACGAATCATTACTGAGTTTTCCAATTCATGAACACAGTATTATCTCCATTTATTTAACTCTTTTCTTTTTTTCAGCATATAGACCCAAGATGTGATTTACTTCATTTATTTCTAAGTATTGCCATTTCAGGGGAGAGGGACTATTGTAAGTGGTATTTTAAAATTGTATTCAATAATTACATTTTTATAGAGATATTATTGATTTTTACATTACAGATGCATATGCAGCAACCTAGAATGAATACATCTATTAATTTTTGAAGTTTTATACTGAGTTCCCTGGAATTTTCCATATGCAACAAACTGTATACAAATAGGTATAGTTTTATTTCTTTCTTTCCAATTTGTATGCCTGTTCTTTCTTTTTCTTTTCCCATAGCTCTAGTTGGGGATTCTAGTGCAATGTTGGATAGGGTAAGTTAGACACTCATGGCTTGTTCCCAGTCTAAAGAAGGAAGTCTTGAGCCACCCAATGTAATGTAAATATGACAGGGGATGAAAGTCTCTTATATATGGCTTTTTGTTACATTGACACAGTTCCCTTCTATTCCTAACTGCTGAAGTTGTCTTTCAGGAATGCTTTTTCAACATTAAATGAGATAATAAAGTAATTTTAATTCTTTAGACTAATTTGGTAGATTAGATTCATTTTTAAATACTGAACTGGCCTCGCATTCCTAAATGAATCTTACTTAGGTATCTAATTAATAGATACTAATACATTATATGTGTTTATATGCAAGTGTATTTATATGTTATATATATTACATATATATTATATATACACACACACACTGATGGCTGGATTAAATATACTTATGTCTATTTTCATGAGGAATATTATTCTGTATTTCTTTCTTTAATTTTGCAATAAAGTGAGGCCAGCTTCATAGAAAGAGTTGTGAAGCTCATCTTTTCTGTTTTCTCAGAGACACTGCAGAATTGGTGTTATTTCTTGTTTAAATGTTTTGTAGAACTTTCTAGTGAAACCACGTAGGCCTAAAGATTCCTTTATTGGATGGTTTTAAGAATTCAATGGTTTTCATTATTATAGGACTATTACCATATACATTTCATGTTAGGTAAAGTTGGGTACTTTGAGATTTTTGAGGAAATGGTCAATTTCATCAAAGTTGTCAAATTTATTTGTGTAAAGTTGTCTGTAGTATTTCTTCATTACCTTTTTAATACCTAGTGTTTTGTAGTAATACCTCCCTTCCTCTCTTTTTTAGTGCTTGGGATTGAACCCAGAGGCACTCTACCACAGAGCTACATCCCCAGTCCTTTTTAATTTTTTTTTTCCTTTGAAAACAGTGTCTTTCTAAATTGCTGAACTTGCAATCCTGCTCAGCCACCCAAGTCTCTGGGATTTCCTACTTATACCTCTGCACCTGGCTCCTTTTCATTTTTGATTTTGGTAATATGTATGCTTTCTCTCTGACTTCCTCCTTAATTATCAATCACTTAGATCGACTTTCCAAGTATTTGGATATTTTTCTGTTGTCTTTCTCTTAGCTGATTTCTCACTTAATTCCATATGGTCTTTTTGTTTAATTGTTCAGGCTTACTGTATAGCCTCATATGTGGTGTATTGCTGTGACTACCCATGTACACTTAAAAAAGAGTGCATACAGTTTACCTTTGTACCCTTTAGAAGTTTCTGCCTTAGAGAAGCATTTTTAAGTCTCAGTTTTATTTATAGATTTGTCTATATGTCCTTCCAGTGTTATGAATTTTTACTTTGACAAAACAGAAATTTCATTGTTAGGGAAATTGATGCTAATTTTGTTATTTTCTCTTTTGAACAAACATTTTTATAATATGTAATATCTTTATTGATGGAATTTCTTTGCTTTGACAATATTTTATCAGATATTAATAAATTACCCAGGTTTTTTGGTTGAGTGTTTGAATGACATATCAATTTTTCCTTCCTTTTTAACCCTTCCACACTATTATATTTATTTATAAACAGAGCCTCATAACATTCAAAATGTCCTGCATTCAATTCAAAATTACTCAATATAAAAACCAGAAAAATCTAAACTCAAAAGGGAAAATAACAATCAACAGATGCTGATTCTGAGATTTGTTGTAAAATTTGACCTGCCCCCAATACAAAAGCAATTATAATGGATAGTTAATAGTGAGCTGATCTGGAAACAAGTGGGCTTAAATGCATGATAAATGGATTCTGTCAAATGTAAAAAGGTGAATAACAATGAAACACATAAAGTTTCAGAAAAGTTAAGGTTAGCACTTTTCAGTTAGGTTTAGGAATGATCTTGCTTAGAAAACCAAGATGGCTTAAATAGATTCACAGAGTCACTTCGGCTCAGGCTCACTTTGTACCCAAAATAATATCAAAAATGATCATAAAAAAAAATTCCATTACTGTTCTAGATGGTATAATATTTCCCTATAGCCCATTGCCTGCCTGGCAAATAGGAGGCCGTGGGCTCCATCTACAGCACTGAAATATATGTAAACACACACACACACACACACACACACACACACACACATTATCCTAACATAGTCCTAAATGTTAAGATCAGATATATCTGGAATAAATACTAATATAAGACACGATTTTTTTAGAACATTATGAAATTTTGCATTTTAGAAGTTTCAGAGACAGTTGAAAATTGTAAGAAAACACTATATTCCTTTGCAAAAAAAAAAAAAAAGACCCCAATAAAAAAATGATACAAAAAATTCAAAAAAAATGTATAGACCCATCCTAGGAATCCATAGGCATCATATTAAAATTCCTTATGTTTAATCACTTGACTAAATCAAATTAATTTTTCTAATATTCTATTTCATTTAAATAACTGGAACTGCATACATATCCACATTAAAACATATCTTTGTTAAATAAAATTCAATTACATGGCAAATATGTTCTCAAAAAGAGTACTCATAAAAAAAAATAATTGGCATTTAAAGCATTTTTCTTATTTTATTAAAATATCTGTCAGATATTCTTTTAATATAGAAAATTATTTTATAATGTCCACTAAATATTTATCAAATGAATAAGGTATTTTTAAGAAGACTTGAAAAAATTTAAAAGTAAAAAAAGACAAATCATGCAGTATACTTCATTTCACTTAAGAAATAAAAATGAAAATAAGACATAAATTATGAATGAATGGCGAAGACAGTAATGCCTTTTGAATATGTGGAATTAGATGAGGTCATAGTAGTATTCAGAAGTGATTTTTATAGCTAAAAAACTTTCAAATAATATAGATAAATGAAAACTAAAGGGAAAAGAAAATAAATATCAGTAAGGGTTAAAGGAGAAATCAATGCAAATAAAAACAAAAACTGAACCTCAAAATACAGTAAAATTGATTACTAAAACCAAGAGCTGAGTATTTTCAAAAGAACTACAACATAAAGAAAAATTCTACGGTATGATCAAGTAAAACAACAGATCTGAATAAATGAATAGGATCAAGGAAAGTGATACCAACAAAGCCATTTAAAATCTAGACTAGAGTGCCGTGGACTTCATTACAGTGAATTTATGAATCTGTGAAGTGCATGATCTGATTGTGGAAAGCAGAAGGAGCAAGAAGCCTTCCCACACCCGGGGTCCAGTGGGCAGCCCGGAAAGCCTTTCTGGAAGCAGGATACATGCAGGCAAGTCCCTACAGGGACTCAGAGGGAAGGAGGAGAGACTACAGAGGTTTTGTCAGGGGTCCAATGGGAAACTCTGGAAACAAGGAGCAGTATCTAGAGTGATTTTTAGGGATTTTGTATTGTTACTATGTGTTTGAAGAATTGTACAACACCCACGGTGTCCCCTGAATAATACAGAGCTATAATATTCTTAGGTTACCTGGAGTAAGATTATTATTTCTTTGAATATAATAACATATATGGGTAGAAACATAGGATTTAGGGATTCTAGGTACAGATACAAATGCAGGTAAATAAATAGAAGACTGGAAAATGTTCATCCAACAATAGCAACTCTGGGAATAGGGGGTTAACATAGGGAAGGTAATGGGTGAAGGGGAAAGATTTTCCAGTTCACTGCAAAACTACATTATTCTTCGGTTTTGGGGTTTTTTTACAATGGCTACACACATGCATAAATATGTATGTAACATACTTTTATAAAGTTTAGCTTTGTTTTCCTTTTTTCCATTTTATTTTTCTACATTTTTATTGGTGCATTATACTTGTACATAATGGTGAGATTTGTTACATATTTGTAGATTCAGATGATGTAACAATATAATTTGGCCAATATCCCTCTCCGGCCTTTCCCCGCTTCCTTTCCTCTACTGATCTCCCCTTGATTTTAATGAGATCTTCCCCCACCTTTCTTTTCCTTTTTCCTCTCTAGCTTCTGCATATGGGAGAAAACATAGAACCCTTGATCTTCTAAGTTTAACTTATTTTGCTTTACATGATTGTCACTAGTTCCACCCATTTTCCTGCAAATGACATAATTTTATTTTTCTTTATGGCTGAATAAAACTCTATTGTGCATATATACCACATTTTATTTATTCATCCATTGATGGATATCTGTGCTGGTTCCGTAGCTTGGCTATTGTGAATTGTAAAGAATACCTTTGTTTTCTAAAAAGTAATAAAATTTGGGCTCAGGTTTGGCTCAGTGGTAGAGCGCTTGCTTAGCATGTGTGAGGCACTGGATTTGATTCTCAGCACCACATATAAATAAATGACTAAAATAAAGGTCCATCAACATCTAAAAATTTTTTAAAAAGTAATAAAATTTATTTCACTTCCCATTTGAGATTTATAAGGTTAATTCTCCCACAGATTATAAGTTTTTCATATTTTCCCTATGTCATTCATTTATTCACTTGTACATTCCAATATAAAACTAAAGGAGCAGTTCACAAGAAAATTATAATTTTAGTTAGGAAAGTGAAATAAAGTTGTTTTTGAGAGGGAATTTTTTGATGAGAGTAAATGAATGGCACCATGGCAAAGCTGCATGGGGATTTAGAGAGGACAAATGGGGACCAGAATATTGTGGCCTGTGAACATACTTGAGGAGACTTCATGGAGAAATTGTTTTGGACAGGGAGGAGAAGGAAGAAAATTTGCTCATAAAGATGATGGCAATGTCTGAAGGCAGGGAGATTTGTAGTAGATGAGGCCAGCTAGAGCTGAAGTTCACGAGAAGGCTGGTCAGAAAGTCAGGGTAGAGAGGGAGCGGAGAGGACCTTCAGCTTATTAGAATCCTCACACAAAGAAGTCAAGAGGTGTGACTCTGAGCTTCCAAGATCAGCGTTTCTAATGCCATTTGCCCATTTGTGGTCTGGGCAAGGATCTCAATCTCCCTGAACCTCGGAAAAATGACCTTAATACCAACACTGACTTCAAAGAATTACCAAGAAGATTAGGTACTAGCGGTATTTAGTGAAGGATTTGCAGTGATCTGATAAATTTTAACCATCTGAACATATTTTTATAGCATGCATAGAGTTTAGCATCATGGCTTCCAAGAGGACAGCGTTTTTCAAATTGTATCTTATAAGACACTAATTTTTAGACATTAAATTGGTTTTAGTCAAAGTCAAAGTTCCTTGGGCAGAATATCCTGAAAAGATATGAGTTAAACATTTTTACTAAGACTCTAACATGCTAATGAGCATCAACACTGTGTTTTAGGCAACATAGCCAAAAGTGTTGTTTTGGAGTTGTTTTGTGTATTTTTGTTCCTCAAAGCACCTTTTAGCATCAGCGTTTCACACTGGCAACACTACCAAAGGTAATGGTATGGTGCAAGTCTTTGATCAGCAAAGTGGCATGAGGTAGAAAACAGTGTTTAGATAAAGCTTGTGATCCCATCCAGGTTGGAGGGGAAAAAAAATAAGGATTTTGCCATAAACCTGGGATTTGATATTGAGGGAATGGACTCAGATTATCTACTGGTAATATAAAGAAAAGGACAAATTTAAATGGCAGGAGCATAACTTGGTGACTGCCTGGTGCAGGCTGAAGGGAAAGGAAGGGAGGTGGAGTCCTAGACAGAAAAATCATTTCCATTCAAAGTTACCAGAATTAAGAAATTATTGACAGAAAGAGGAAACTAAGGAGAAAGAGAGAACTTGTTTAAAAATGATTTAAGGGAGGTGGGAATGGGAAACATAAGAGAAATAGAGGAACACTGGATGCGACCTGGGGGAGGCGGGGGGCAGGAAAGGGGAATGGGTATAGTAAAGATGGTTGATAAAAAAAAATATATATATATATACTGTTCATTGAAAGTGCATATAAAGGTGTTTAATATGAAGAATTTAATCTGCTTATAATTTTGTGCAAAGTTAGAAAAATTATGATTGTAACAATTTTTTCTATTTGCCTTAACAAATGTTTTCAGTGAACAGTGTGTACAGCTTCTGAAAATTTGTTTTTTTCTGTTATGTTTGATAACATGTATTAAAATGCAATTTTGGAGAAAAAATTTAAAAAAAATTTTTTTAAAAAAG